>JAOWBW010000383.1:0-44963 GCA_026119855.1 Campanula takesimana | reverse complement strand
CCGCGGATCATCTCCCACTGAATGGGAAGCTTCCTCAGAGTAAAGAGCAACTTGAAATGATAGTTTTCTTCTAGCACCGCTCGTACATTATTGGGTAGGAATTCACCCAGCAGTCGAGTCCTACCCGGTATTCTTCGATGTTAACCAGGGTTTGGCCAAGATTAGCCATTTTAGAAGGGAAATGAGCTAAAGGATGCAAAGCAGGAAAGAAGGAGAAGTTAGTTGGTGTGAGAAATAAGAAGAGCTCCCCCTCCCCTTTTATAACCTCCAAAAACTCGGCCTAAATCATCAGTATTCCAAAAGGGTTGTCTCCCGTCCCCCCTAGCCAAAAGCAAGGTTCGAAAAGTCAAAAACCAGCAGAAGGTGTCATCGTCCGACGGCGGCTCTTAGAAAAGCTGACATTTTCCTTGTCCTCATCCCTAGGCATTGAACCTTGTCCCCTTTATCATGAATATAACCGCAGCCGCCCTCTGAAATCCGGGTTTGATTCAGTGTTGGTCATTAATCGCGAGTCGGTGTCATTAAAAAAAAAAAAAAGAGTATCCCTTCTTGTGTTCGTTGTTGTTTGAACTCTTCTTGAGAAATCGTTTGCATCTTTATGGTGATTAATTGGTGTGGTTCCCTACTTGGAACCCTAAGTTATTTAATCATGCTAAATTATTATTACTTAGCATTTAATTAGAAGCCCAGCTGGCATATTTGTTGCATCGGGCGATGGGAAGGATTATAATGGCAAAGCCAAGTCCATTATAATGTTGACCATTGTTTTGCCCTTACTATACCTTCTCCAGATTGGACTTGGAAAGGATAAGTCAGCGTTCCTTTGTGAATGCATCTGGCTAACGGGCATGACTTTGTGTCATGGTCCTTGTCCTTTGTGACACGTTTATGGTTATGGTTCCGGTACCGGGGTTTTCTCTTCGAGCTTTCATGCTGCTATGAAGATGTTGATTGTTGATTATTGAAGCTGCGCAACGACCTTTATTTGGTTCTTTCAGTTGGGCGAAACCTTGGCTATGTATCCACCTATGAGTGTTTTCAGCTTTATGTGTTGCATGATGAGCTGGTCGTTATTTCCAACCGGTATGGGACGGTTGGCGATAGGGAGCCTCTCATTTGTTGTTATATGTTTATTTATATGATTGATTATTGGATATTACTGTTTGACAGCATGTCACTTATTATTCCGCTGCTATCTGTCTTATGTAATTGCTATTGGTCATTGCATATTAGCATGTCATGTAGTTGCATTAGTAACTTACTGAGATTTATTCTCACCCCGTTTCTTGTTTCAAATTGTTTTCCTTAACCCCCCAGGAGGAAAAGGATTAGGATTCGCGGATCGAGGAGGACGCGAGAGGATTGAGATTTTGGGCAGGTTGTTGATCGGTTTGCATTATTTAAATGTATAACCTTTTGGGATAGTTTTTACCAACAATGACGTCATTAAGATTTGTAATCTTTTGTATTTTTGGGGTGAGCTTGCGAAGCTCATTCTAGTAGTTTGTTGTCGTTGTTTAGCTTGGATTTCTAAAACTTTGTTTTAAACATTTTGGGTATAAAAATGGAATTTTTATCTTCATTATTTTGGTGTATTGTTGTAAGTCGACGTCCAGCTCGCGAGTTTCGGGCCCGCGGGGTTCGGGGTCGCGACACCCTAGACGAGATCGAGTGTCTCTTAGTGAATCGTAGAATCCCCTTTAACTAGGAGATTCGACGAGGGGTTCTGTAGATACCCTGATCTCGCACCCCTAAAAACCCACCTTAAATCGGTCTAAACCCGAAAATTGACCTAAAACCCTCGATTTGGCTGTGCGGGACTGCCGTGAGCCTTATCGGTGCATCGAATGGATAAACGGACTTCAAATTCATGATGAGATCGAAAAAACGAGCAAACAGGCAAAAATTTCGTTTTTCGAGGTGCGGGACCGGAAACGGGGCCCGCAACCCCCGAACAGCTCGCTGTTATCCATTATGTGCATTAAAAATATATTATTACCTTTCCTTGCTAATTGACATATTTCAGATATACCGCGTGACCACAAAATTATTCCAAGCAACTTTCATGTTGGGCCCGCGGACAACCGGGACACCGGAGCGCGCACGACGGAGCGAAAGCCGGAGCCGGAAAGATGGTTATCCAAATTGGAAAATATCTCAAAATATCTTATCAACTGGTCAAGAAGAGCAAAAAATATATTATTGTCGTTCCTTGCTCATAAAAATATTTCAGATATACCGGCCTTACCAGAAAAATATTCCGAGCAACTTTAATGTTGGACTCGCGGACAACCAGGACACCGGAGGCGCGCACATCGGAGCAGTTACGGAGCGAAAAGCCGTAGCCAGAAAGATGGTTATCCAAATTGGAAAATATCTCAAAATATCTTATCAATTGTCAAGAAGAGGAAAAAATATATTATTGTCGTTCCTTGCTCATAAAAATATTTCAGATATACCGGCCTGACCAGAAAAATATTCCGAGCAACTTTCATGTTGGACTCGCGGACAACCGGGACACCGGAGACACGCACACAGAGCAGTTTGCGGAGCGGGAAGCCGGAACATAGATAAGGAAGATGACTTAAGCCTTAGTCAAGAAGGATAGATGATGAATCCACCAATTTACAACCTCCCCCTCCAAGTTACAACCAATTTACCACCTCCCTCCTCCTATATACACCACTCTCATCCATTTCAAAAGAGAGACATAAAAACATAAAGAAAAAAAAAAACCCTACCATCCTCCACTCTCATTCTCTCTCAACAAGAACACCACCACCACACCATCACCACACCACCACTCATACACACCCCTACACCACCATAAAACCACCACACACACACTAAACACAACTCAAACTCTTTCAACACAAGGCCAAAACCTGAGAAAACAACCCAAAAAAGTCTTCCCTTGGAAGCAAAGGGAGCACAACCTAGCATCATTTCCCCCTTGTAATCATCTAAAAGGTAAGATGTAATGTTTATGTAATTTCTTGAGGGTTTAGCCACCTTGTTAGGCTAAACCTCCATTTTATATCAATAATAAAATATTGTTACTCTTGTTGTTCTTCTTATTAAATGATGATATATAATGATGTTTTGAGCTCTTGATCATGCTAAGAATTTGATCTTGTGTATATATATCATGTATGTATGAGTGTCATATCTTTGTTTGTGGTGGATTCAAGAAGTTTTCCAAAGAACAAACTTGTTTTATCTTATAAACCTTGAATCTGCCATGCTTTGTTTTATCTTAGCATAGAACATCATGAAACCATATCTAAATGCTTGGATGGTTGTTGTTTCATGTTTTTAACATGTATATATATGCATGTACAAAGTTTCATGTTCATAGCTTTTCATTTGAGTTAGTTTTGATAGGTGTTTTCATGACATGAGTGAGATGCCAATAATCTGTCCATATGGTACCTTACTGCCTTGTTGCTATTTTTACTCCTAGAAAACGTGGGTTTGGTCTTAGACCACAAAAGAGAACTTGTTCTACACAGAACAAGGAAGAATAAAATGTAAATATCATATTTTTAGCCTCAGTGGAAGAGGCTCTTTCTATTTTTTGTTTAAGCTCTCTGTTCACAGAATCATCATGTTCTTGTTTGGACATGAAAATGTCAGAAGTGATTTGGGTGACCTAAACTTGTTTTATAGACTTGAAACTATCCATATCATAACTCTAACATGTTAGGAACAACTTTCATGTTTTGTGTTTTCCATGATTCCTTTGTTTTCATGATGAAAAAAAGTGGATACTTTAGGGATGTATGAAATTCTGTCAGACTGGGCTGTGAAAAGAATTGCCTTGCATGCTTTGTTTGGACACCATAAAATGCCCCTAAAATCAAGGTAAAAATCAGGAAGATGTTTAATGTGTTATGAAGTTTTCTTGACCTTTACTTTCCATATTGGATGAGTACAAGAACAGGTACACAAAGAAGAGTGAGCAGCAGTCCCTGAAAATGCTTAGGGACGGAGTTTTGGATATTTATTCATTTGGGAATTGTTTCCCTTTTTTGTACAAAATGTAAATATTAATCCCCCCACCCCTTTATGTGTTTAATTTGATGTACATAAATGATTAAAACCATTTTCAAAACCAAGTGTGAGTCCACTCAAACCGACTCTCATTTGTGAATTAAAACAAACCTTCCTAGAATAGGAAGACTCCCCATTTATTAAATCACCATTTTGTTAGGGCATAAAACCAAGGCAAAAGGCATAAAAGGAACTTACGTGGCATGCATATAGAGACCATCATGGGCGAGAAGAGTGCCTAACCCCTTCTCTTCTCGTAACTTAGCCCCCGAACCCACTTTCTCTGAAAAAGGTTTTATCTTCATTTTCCCTAAAATAAAATGAGGTGGCGACTCTTGCAATCAAAAACAGCATCAAGAGAAAACCATTGTGTGAGAACCGAGCGCATTTCCCAAAGCGCATTAGCACGAGACGGGCGCGAACCGCTTTCACGGGCGGTCATTTCGCGGTGATCCGGTCATCTCGGGCGTGGGCTCTCACACACCCGCAGGTGATAAATGACAGAATGATAGAATGACCCTAAAAGTTAACTCTTTTATGCAGTTTACTCCAAAACTAACATAACCATTTAGGAACTTAACTGAAGTAATAGAAATTAACGAAAATAAGTTAAATAAAAATACTATGTATGCAATCGGGGTGAGAGGTCCAAGTTGGGGTGTCTTCAATTACGTATCCCTTTCGGGAATCAAGTCGGTGTGTAGTTCTGAGGGAGGTCCAACCTGAGCGCTCGAGTGGACCAGAGAGTAACCATATATTCGAGGGGGTCAAATTCGGGGTGGCCGAACAGACCGGGGTAACCAAACTTCCAATTTGAAAATGAATTATATGTCAACCACATATATAAGACTAAGAATTATGTTACGCCCCCACTAAATTTATTGTAATCACAAGTCTCATCTTTGATGAATTCAAACGCTTTGAATACTACATCAAAATAAAATTTCACTCCAAGTAGTTTGCTTTAATCCATCTCATAGATTTCTTCAACTTGCATAGTAAGAATTTTATGGATCAAAACTTTTAGTTTGTATCAAGCACATCCTAAAGTATGTTCCTGTTAAGGAATGCTGTTTTGACATCCATTTGTCATATTTCATATTCAAAATATGAGGTCATGACAATTAGAATTCTAATATCCTTAAGCATGACTGTATGCAATAAGGTTTTATCATAATTGATATTATGAGTTAACTTTACTCAATTAGTCGTGCTTTATCAATATGCACCTTGCGATCCATGTCCGTTTTCTCCAAGAATACTCATTTTCTATCCTATGGTTTTAAATCCTTATGGTAGAACTGTAGACATCCCGCCTTGGACCTCTCACCCCGATTGCATAGATAGTATTTTTATTTAACTTGTTTTTGTTAATTTCTGTTACTTTGGTTAAGTTCTTAACTGATTCCGTTAGGTTTGGACTAAACTGAATAACAAAGTTAACTTTAGAGTCATTTCTGTCATTCTATCATTTTTCACCCGCGGGCGCCTCTGGCATTGCCTACGGGATACGCGCGCCTCTCGCGGCCGAAGCAGGAAGCGCGCGCCTCCCGGTACGGCAGTTACAGATTGCAGTATTTTTCCCCTCCTTTTCTAAGTTCACAAAAACTCTTTTTACCTCCACATTCATCCCCCCTAGTTTTGTAACTCCCAATCCCACACTTCTAGCTATTTCTTTACAAAAAATATCATTTATTTTATTTTATTTGATTTTCTCTTTATTATTTATTTTCCCTTATTTTCCTATTGGTTAGAAAAGCTTATTTTCTTCTCTTTTTCACCTATAAAAACCCTCTCATTTTACCTTAGAAAAGGACTTGAATTTTCTATACACTTAGACTATACACAATTCTCTCAAAGAGTTATTTTTACAAGAATTCTCCCAACAACAACTCAAGCACCAAAACTCTACACAAAAGTCTTTTCAAGTCAAATTTCAAGTCTTCTTTCTCTTTCTAAAGGTACAACTTTTCTTCTTCTGTTTTATTTGTCTTGTCAATGTATGCAATCCCCATAAAAGGAAACATGACCTAAAAGGCCACTTCACTATTGAAGTTTGGTAAAGGTTATCTTCCAACATTCCAAATACCATTTTAATTCCTTCATTTTATATTAATGTAATTGTTAGCATAGTTGTTACATATAATCTTTAGCATAAAATCAATAAAAGAATTTACCTTTTTATTTATTTTGGCAATTCCCCTTTAAAGTAATTGTTAGCACATTTTTAATATCAATAAAAGAAGGACATTTTAGCTTTAGAACACCAATAGTAGCAAGACCGGCTTTAGCCGGGTGGAGTAGGTGTTTAAGTACTTCCCACTCCGTAACTAACCCTCGAACCCTTCTCTCCCGAATCTTTGTTTTCGTAACATAAGTTAGGCTATCTTTAGGATTTTCTTATGTTCCCTTAATAACATAGGTGGCGACTCTAACAATTAAAATCAATTAGACAGCCTAGGATCCTTCCACCACTCTAACAATCACTACAGGGGAAAAAGTTATTGTTTAGGGACAAGGCAATCTCTTGAACCCATGAGTTTGCAGGTTTTTACCCAGATCCGGGCGCCTCTGCCTTTCATCACCTAAAGCGCGCGCCTCTCACTCTTATTGCCAAATGCGCGCTCTTCTGGGTAATTTCGCAGGAACATAATAGTGCACATAACAGAATGATTGACATTGTGTGGGCACCATGGTCTGCACAAAACAACTTTTATTCTCTGTTTATTTTATCGGTCACACGGGTGATTCGAAAGTTGTAAATATGTGATTATTTGCTTATTTTTATTTCTTTAAAAAAAATGATTTTTGTCACTTGGCTTGACCTCACACTACATGTACAAATTCCTATCAATTGCTCACTATCGAGTCGCACAAGTCCAATCCCAAACCCATCGAGGCCCGTCCTAGAGAGTTTCAAGCTCCACCCGACCTTGACTCTCTCGAAGCGGTAAACCTCAACAAGTGGTGTAGTTCACGACTACATGCCGAGGGTGACCTTTATGCCTCTCTTTAACCGAGCACAAGCCAACACATTCTTAGTCTAGGTTCTAACACTCTGTAACCAAGTCGGTTTTCGTTTGTCGAGATTTCTCTAAACTAATGTCATCAAATCATACATGCGGTTTCCAAAAGAAACAAGTGGTTATGGACGAAATTAAACTCCGTCCCCAAGTGGTTATTATGGACGAAATAAAACTCCGTCCCCACATGTATGATTTGTGACATTAATTTAGTTTAATCCCGTCACACTTAGGTCTCACAAGCATGGTAGAATCCGATGAGTATATGGGACCGCGAGAAGGTCTATATACTAGTGTGATAATTCCACTATTTTTCTAGAAACCCCAAAAAGGACTACGTCTTTCCGACTTAAATAAAAAAAAGAGTCTTTTTCTCAATGTGGTTGAGTCTTTTCTTGTTTGTGGGTTAATTTATTTTACTCCAAGGGTGTTTGTGGGGCCATCCTAAGATCAACCGTGTTGTTGGTCCCAAAGGGCAACAAGGGTATGAAAAATAGCTAGAGGGGGGGTGAATAGCTGTTTTAAAATTCTTTTCGTACCCTTGGAAAACTCAATTGCAAATGCGCACTTTATCAAATAAGCGTTATGATATGCGCCAAAGTAAGTGAGTGAAATGCACAGCGGAATTTAGTAATGTAAATAGGCCCAAAGTATGATAAAGGGGGCGCACACACACTCTAAGTATTTTGGCTCAAAGTGGGTGAAATAAGAAACTAAGGCAAATGATATAACAAACACAACACAGTTCAATCAATCAATCTACAATGAATAAAAAAGCAAGTAATTAGATATGATATGATATGAACTTGTAAAGAAATAGCAAGATATGAACAAGAGCTATTTGGAGAGGTTCGATCGGGAAAATGATCTACGTCCTCTACCAAGATGGTTAGTCTTGGATTTTTAATGGAGATCTTATATAATGAGAGAGTGTTACAAATTACAACTTTTGAGCTTATACATAAACTCAAGATCTATTTCTATGAACGAACAAATCCAAAACAATAACCGGTGTAAATCTTAAAGAAAGATCTAAGTGATCAAACTTAAAGAGGTGCGTGTGTGATTTTAGTATCAATGCTCTTTAGATCTTTGAGATTGAGAGCACAAGAAAACTAAAGTGTTATAGCTTGAAGATCTGGGCTAAGGATGAAGGTATGAAGATGTTCTTGAGGAATCTGGGAATTTCAAAGGCAATCTTCAAATCTTCAACAAATGCTTGAGAGAGAAATTCTTGGAAATCTTAGCAATTCTTTAGCAACTCAGCAACTTCAAAATGTTGAAGTTATGGGGTATTTATAGTGAACTTCCAAAAAACTAGCCGTTGGAAATTCATGATGATTCTGAGCAAAGGACAAATGTGCTGTCGCTCATTGAGTGGAGCACGTGTCCTTTTATAGCCGTTAGACATGTAACACAAATGTGACCGTTGTGGACAGGTGTCCTCAATTTGGGCGCACACGTGTTATTTAACCATCGTTTGAATTCTTGACGTAGGAGAATTTCTTCAACTCTTCAAGTCTTCAAAGAATCACTGAATGTTGAATTAACATCTTTGAGGGGCGCATGATCCATGGGGCACATATTACATTCACAGGCGCGTGGCGCATTGGTGAGAGGCGCATGGCGCATATGCTGAGGCGCATGAGCCAATGGAGCGCTTGAGTTAATGCTAGGCGCATAATCATGCGCGCGCGCCAAGAGGCGCATGGCGCGTGGCTTGAAGGCGCATGGCTCAAACTCAAAATGTGATTTTCTTGAATCTTGATCTTCTTGCCCTATTCCTATGCCTATTCTATTACAATGGACAACCTAGAAAAATGAAGTATGAATACTTCTTACATGTGGGTCTAAAGTCCATGAAATAAAACTTAAGTGATGGATCAATAGAAATCTAGTCAATCCTATTACATTGAAACTGAGATATATGTGGGCATACCCAACAAGCTCCCCCTATTTGATTGATGCCATTACCTACTATATCAAGGACAAACATTATACTTGATAATAACATGTCCAAATAAATGAAATTGGTAAATCATGTCTCAAGTTAATGTACACACTAGTCCAAGATATAGATTTCTAATCTATTTCAAAAAAGATAAACCATTACAAATGGAAAGATAGAAACAATAGTTTATAACACATTCAAAATGATATGAGTTTTAGTTTTGAAATGTGTTTAAACAAAGTTTAAACTCAATGCATGAAATATGAAGTCGTTCAAATATGATGCATATGATTTTAAACAAACATTCAATGTTCTTCAAACAAGAAGTTTGAGTGAACAAGTTTTGAAACAAAAGTGATATTTTGTTCTCATTAATACTCAAGATGTAGGAGTTACAGATTACAAGTATTGAACAGAACAAAATCAAAAGGTGCTAAAACATGTAAGCACTAAATCACTAATAAGAGTTTCTAATCACAAAACATTCTAACAACATACAATCAAAGAAAACTAAGGATTAGGAGGCGCGTCTTCATCCTTCAATCCTTCTTCAATTTTTGAAACGGAGCACTGAATCTGTTTTGAAAGTTGATAGGCGCGGTTGGCATTAGCAGAAGTGTCAGTGACAAGAGTATGGGTTTTAGTGATACCGTCTCTGATGTAGTGCAAGTGATCAACGTTGATGTTTTGATACTCATCAATGGTGCGTTGAATAGTTTACTGCTGCTGAGAAACATTTTCTTCTATAATTCGAAGATGAGCTTCAATAGCATTCTGAGCAGTGATAATATCAGAAGAAATGTGATCGGCGCGTCTGTCTGAGCTTGAGTGAGCAGCAGTGAAGTGAATGACAATCATTTCTTTCAACACATCCAACTTTGAAACTAACACATTCATGTTGGACTGAGATGCAGCAGACTGAGGTATGAAGGTTGGAGGCGCAGCAGATGAAGTGTGTGCCTGATCAGGTTGAGCTTGTACCTGAGCTTGTGTCTGCGCCGGAGGAGTAGAAGAGAGTTTGGTCTTGATTGAATTCATCTCCCCCTTAATGGAAGCAATCTCCTCAGACTGATCAGTGAGCATGGAAGTGAGGAGCTCAAATTGAGATTTAATATGAGTCTGGCCTTGCTCCAAATTGGTCTGCCCCTACTGCAAAGATTTAAGAGCAGAGAGTACCTCGCTCAATTCTGAGGGAGCAGAAGGAGGAGGCGCAGGGGAGCTAGGAGGCGCGTCATCAGATTGATGCGCTTGAGTTGATTGGGGCGCAGGAGTAGGAGAGGGAGGAGGAGCATATTCATCTTCAGAATCATCATTAGCAACTGTTTCCACTCTGATTAGTTCAGGTCCAGAAGAGGGAGGAGGTGCGTCGATGCGCGGAGAAGGAATGCGCGGAGGAATAGTCTCTTGCTCCCCCTGAATTTGTTCATCCAAGTCAGAAAAATCATCACCAAAAAGGTCTGTATGAAGTTGAGTCCTAACTTTGGTGAGCCTTTGAAGTTTGAGTGCGGGAGGCGCACGAGGAGCGGGGGCGCGTACTGAAGGCGCGCGTTGGGAGGCGCATGATCAACTGAGCTTTTCTCAACATCTGCGCTTGAACCAGCGCCTTTCTTACGTTCTCGTTTTTCTAACTCAGCTGTTTGCTTGGCTCTAAAGTCTTCATCTCGTTTCCTTTGAGCCTCAAGCCTGCTAGCTTCCTGCGTGACCCTTAGATCTCTATCCTCATCAGATTCAAATCGAGTGCGCTTGATAGGATGTCTTGGAGGTTCTTCAACAATCCTCTTGCCTTTACTCTTTTCCTTACCTGCAACGGGTTCTGCGCGTTGATTTATGCCTTCGGGATCTGCGCTCTTCTTTGTTGGTGCGCCTTTAGGAACTGGCGCATCATCTGATTCAGTATCTTCATCTTCTAAACCTTCAACAGTATTGATCCGAATGCCCGTCTTGCGCTTTACTGGCTTCTTCCTGCGCTTTTTGAGATCCAAGTTAGCTTTTCCAAAAATTGGAACATCGTCAGTCTTGTACGCAGGGTTGTCATTCAAGAATTTGACTAACTCAGGATAATTTAGAAAAAGTTTTGTGAGAAGACGGCAGTGAGAGCGGAACTTGGTTTTTCCTTCACTCTTGTTCTTCACATATTTGTCAATTTGTTCACTCAAGGTTTTGAACAAAATGTGAGGCCAGTGAAGCTTTTCCTTAGCCATGATGGCAGCGGTGTATTCCCATTGTTCCACTGTGAATCTGTTGACATTACCAGTTTTGAACACGATAGAGGTACCAACTAGGTGCGCAATATGTGTCAAGAGATCTCCACCATTTCGTATTTCAGTGGTTTTGATATTATTTTGAAGAGTGTGAATATTTAGAAGTGCAGCAGCTATCCGATTTTGATCCTCGTTAGAGAAAGTCATTGGACGCCCAATTATTCGATCTTCACCCGAAGAAGGAAAACCGAGTAAATATCGAATCACTGTCGAGGAAAGAGTGATGTCTTCATTCTGAACGCGGGCCTCAATTCTGTAGCGAGTGCGTCCATTGTCATTTATTTCCTCTAGATAAGCGGTGGAAAAGAATTCATCAACTAGGAGCGGGGAAAAGTATAGCTGATCCATTGTGAATATTGGAAGCAGGCCAGCAGCAGTGAGGGTCTCAATGATCTCTCTTCCAATATCTTCACCAGACAGCTCGAAGAGATCAATGGTTTCTTCTAGTTTAAAGTTAGCTAGATCCTGAAAAACAAAACATAAGAGAATTAGTATTGTAAGTGGCGCATAGAATCATATAAATGAGAAAAGTAAAGAGTAGGCGCAGAACAAAATATAGGCGCATGATAATAGTAGGCGCATACCATTACTAGGCGCATATATGTTGATAGGCGCATAAATTTTACCAAGCGCATAGAATGATTCTATGAAAAGTACTAAGAAAAATTTAGACATAAAGATTTGACCAAGTATGAATTTAGGCGCATAAGATTTTAGGCGCATAATGATTGAGGCGCATAACACTTGTAGGCACATACAATTGTTAAGCGCATGAATCAATAAAGGCGCATAAAATACTAGGCGCATAAAATGATATTTAGGCGCATGTCTATGTAAAATTTGAACTTAGTATAAAGGCACACAAACATTGAAAATACATAAGCATGCAAGCAAACACGATCAAACATGAAAATTTTAAAAAACAAGTTTTGAAAATTTTGAAACCCAAGTTATGCAAAAAATATCGAAGAACACGAAGAACATGTCTTGAGTGCTCGAAGAACACCAAGAACACAAAAAACATGAAACTTCACCAAATCAGGCAAACAATATATCAAAGTGACCGCAATGAGACAAGGATAACAAATATGTAAATCAAAACAAGTAATAATCAACAACAAAAACGAAAAATGGATTTGAATGTCCGAAAATTCGAAAGTTTTGAAAATGGAGATTCTCAGATTTGCAACATGTATAGCATTGATTGTTACAATGTTGGATTCAAAAGACTCGAAATCACAAAATGAACATAACCCAACAAACGATTTCGAAAACGGATCACCGAGTCAAGATTAAACAAAGAAAAGTTGAACTCGGGTTTTTTTTTTAAGAACACGAAAACCCAGAAAAACAAAAAAAAATGCGAAAATTTAAGAGTTTAAGGTTCAAGAGATCATACCATTTCGTCTTGTGATGCTTTGGTTGATCTTTTTGGACCCATTAACAGAATATATAGAGAGAAAAATGATGAAGAAAGAATGAATAATGGAGAGAGAGAGAGAGAGAGAGAGAGAGAGTCGGGATGAAAGAGAGAAAGAGAGAGAGAGTTGGTAGGAGAGTGAGAAGGGAGAGAAATAGCTATATATATATATAGGAGATGTCAGAAAAATGATTACCAAAAAGAGAATTTTTATTTTTTTTGGGAAGTTGAAGAAGATGAAAATTGATGAAATGCGTCGCATTAAATAGGCGAGAATATCGAGGAGCTGTGCGAATTTAATTCTGACATAAAATTGATGACATGCGCGTGATAGGTACGGCGCGCATTAATGAAGGATTTTGAGAAGTGACACGAACAATTAATGCTGAATGACACAAAGGTACACTGATGTGACATTTAGGGTTTAAGAAAAACTGCTCCACTTTCCCTATAAGTGTATGAGCAATTTTGACTAATTTTTGCACAAACCCCAAAAACATATGTTTTGGTGTAAGTTTGGGGTGCAAGAAATAAATCCCCAGAAAATAAAATTTTTGAAAAACGTAAAACGAGGGAAAAATTAATTGCACAAGTACCCTTGAACAATTAATGGAATGTCAAAGGACAAAAATTCTCCATAATAAATGAACAGAATAAACATACCTGGTACTTGTGAATTGAATACGCTTAAGCATTGAGTAATAACTTTGAAGCATTGAATACCCGTTTGCAATAAATGTGCGCGTGAACTTGCATTTTTGGCGCGCTAGATTGCTTGGGGGCGCGCATAGAATTATAGGCGCAGTACTCATCTAGGCGCGCAATGAATGATAGGCGCGCATTGATATTGGGCGCGCAAAGTGAGGGGCGCGCAGGGGTGTGAGGCGCGTTTTGATGTTGGGCGCGCAGAGTTTCCTTGAAACTTTGAATTTTACCCATCATTTAAACCTAGTATACTCATAACTTAAAACAAAACATTAGTATTGACAAAACTATATTGAATTCTAGTTGAGTTCAAGCATGCCCATTTCACCTCTCAAAAAGATGAACCGTTTCGCGTCGAGTGCTTTCGTTAGAATGTCAGTGATTTGATAGTCGGTTCCCACGTGTTCCAAATGTATATTTCCTTTCTCCACGTGGTCTTTGAGGAAGTGATATTTGATGTCGATGTGTTTGGTCTTGGAGTGCATGACAGGATTTTCAGAAACCGCAATTGTTGATGTATTGTCGCAGTAGATCGGACAATTTTCTTCGATTATATCATAGTCCACCAATTGATGCTTCATCCATAGTATTTGACAGCAACAACTTCCCGCAGTGATATATTCAGCTTCGGTTGTTGAGACAGATACTGAAGCTTGTTTCTTACTCGCCCATGACACAAGTCGATATCCGAGGAAATGACAAGTGCCACTTGTGCTTTTTCTATCAATTGTGCATGCTGCATAGTCCGCATCTGAATAACCTACAAGTTTAAAATTCGAATCTTTGGTGTACCAAAGTCCAAGGTTAATAGTGCCGGAGAGATATCTTATAATACGTTTCACAGCAATTAAGTGTGCTTCTCTAGGGTGAGATTGATAACGAGCACAAACACACACACTAAACATAATATCGGGCCTACTAGCAGTAAGATAAAGGAGCGAGCCAATCATACCTCGATAGAGCGTTTGATCAACACGTTTACCTTTTAAATCTTTGTCGAGTTTGTTGCCGGTGGCCATTGGAGTATCATATGCTTTGGCGTTCTCAAGTCCAAATTTCTTGATTAAGTCCTTTGTATATTTGGCTTGATTGATGAATATGCCTTCATTCATTTGTTTGATTTGAAGTCCGAGGAAGAATGTGAGTTCTCCCATCATGCTCATTTCAAACTTGCTCTTCATTAGTTTCTCAAAGCGCTTGCACAACAATTCATTAGTGGAACCAAATATAATATCATCAACATAAATTTGAACAAGTAATTTATGACCATTATATTTGGTAATGAAAAGAGTTGTATCGATTTTACCGCGAGTGAAGCCTTTTTCAATGAGAAACTTTGATAGTGTATCATACCATGCCCTTGGTGCTTGTTTGAGCCCATACAAAGCTTTCTGGAGTTTGTACACATGATTTGGAAATTGTGAATCTT
Organism: Campanula takesimana; assembly: GCA_026119855.1. NCBI lineage: Eukaryota > Viridiplantae > Streptophyta > Magnoliopsida > Asterales > Campanulaceae > Campanula > Campanula takesimana. The sequence continues at coordinate 30,121 of JAOWBW010000383.1, read as the reverse complement.
CAAACCCAGTTGGTTGAGCAACGTAGACTTGTTCTTGGAGTTCACCATTTAGAAACGCGCTCTTCACATCCATTTGATATAACTTGAAATTCCTGTTAGCTGTGTAAGCTAGAAATAATCTGATAGCTTCAAGTCTTGCTACAGGCGCAAACGTTTCATCGTAATCAATTCCTTCTTCTTGCCTATAGCCTTGTGCAACCAATCTTGCTTTGTTTCTTGTGATGGTCCCATTCGCATCCATCTTGTTTCTGAACACCCATTTCGTACCAATCACTCCTTGATCATTTGGTCTTGGAACAAGAGTCCAAACCTTGCATCGTTCAAATTGATTGAGTTCTTCTTGCATAGCAACAACCCAATTAGGATCTTAGAGCGCTTCATCAGCCTTCTTTGGTTCAATTTGAGAGATGAATGCAGTGTAATCATCAAAGTTTGTAGCTCTCCTTGTACGAACACCAACGTTTTGATCACCAATGATATTATTGATTGGGTGACCTCTAACTTCACGAATTTCAGGAGGTAAGTTAGGTTGAGTCATAGTAACTTGAAGGTATTCAATTGGTACATCTTCAGCAGATTCTAAATCATCAAAATTTGGGGGTTGAATTGGTGTGGAGTTGAAACTTGGGTTTACACCAGATGCAGCAGTAGATATAGGCGCATGAGAGGAATTAGGAGGTGCAACATGTGGGTGCGGCGCAGCTGATGACTCATGGGGCGCGCCATATGAGGAATTAGGCGCAACTGATGTTGATGGATTTCCTTGAGTTGATAGATTCTGCTCTTGTGTAGGTGCAACATAAATAGGAGCACCTGTATCATTAAGCTCAACAGAATCATCAGCAACATTTGGAGCCAAATGTGGCTCAAGGAAAGAATGTTCATCAAATGTAACATGTACAGATTCAACTATCACTAATGTAGTTCTATTAAAAACGCGAAAAGCTTTAGAATGTTTGGCATACCCAACAAAAATACCTTCGTCGGCTTTGGCATCGAATTTACCTCTATGTTCGTTTCCGTTGTAGAGGATGTAACATTTGCAACCAAAGATCTTGAAGAATGCAATGTTGGGAGTTCTACCACGCCAAAGTTCATACGGAGTCTTGTTGTGAAGTTTGTTGATGAGGGAACGATTTTGAGTAAAACATGCTGTGTTGATAGCTTCTTCCCAAAAGTACTTAGGCAATTTCGCTTCAGCTATCATCGTCTTTCCCGCTTCAATCAATGTTCTATTCTTTCTTTCCACAACCCCATTTTGTTGAGGAACTCCAGCGGTTGAGAATTTGTGATCTATCCCATGATCGTCGCAATATCGAGCAACACCGTTATTCTTGAATTCTGTTCCATTGTCGGATCGAACACTAATGATGTCATCTTCTTTTTGGGTTTGGAGCAGTCTGAATAAGGTGGTCAAAATGTCGTAACAATTGTCTTTTGAGATCATCATTTCCACCCATGTATATCTTGAATAATCATCCACTACAACTAGAGTATACTTGTTTTTGCGAATACTTGCAGTGGTGACTGGTCCAAATAGATCAATGTGGAGTAGTTGCAAACATCTAGAAGTTGAAGGATTGGTCTTCCTGGAGAAAGATTTCTTCGGTTGTTTGCCAAGTTGACATGCGGCGCACTTCTTGTCATGATGATCAGCAACCTTGGGAAGTCCTTTAACTAGGTTATTCCTGCTGAGTTTAGATAGATATTTGAAGTTCAAGTGACTTAAGCGCTTGTGCCATAGCCAACTATTTCCGCTCACACTTTTAGCTACAAAACAAAGATTAGTACTAGAGTTCATACTATGGATGTCAATAATGTAAATGTTTGTCTTACGATATCCCGTGAGTAATGTAGCTCCAGTTTTGCCATTCTTGATAAGACATTAAGTTGAGGTAAAATGGCATTCTAATCCTTTGTCGCAGAATTGAGATACGGATAATAGATTGTGCTTGAGTCCTTTGACAAGAGAGACTCTTTCAATGCACACTTTGTCTTTCTTGAGCTTTCCATATGCAACAACTTGACCTTTGTTATTATCACCAAATGTTACTGAGGGACCTCTTTCTTCATGGACATCTTCTAATAAGGATTCATCTCCAGTCATGTGTCTTGAACACCCACTATCGAGAATCCATTCATAATTTCTAGCTTTTGAAGATCCGGCCATGAAACAAAGAACCTGAAAGATAGACATTTAAGCAGGTCCCCTTTATTCCTTTTGGGTCCTAGGGTTAGCAACTTTTGACAACCCACTCTTGTTTTACCTTAGGGTTTTTACGTCCTTTGGCATTGGGAGTGAATCGCAAAAGGCATTCCACGGCCTTGTGTCCAGAACAATCACAAATGGAACAATGATGAAAGCCACCAATCACATGAGTTTTTACAAACTCTTTACTTTTCTTTGGGCTAGCATTCTTCTTTGGGTCAGATGGACTAGCCTTAACAAAATCCTTCTTTTGAAATTTTGGAGTGCTTGATCTAGGAGGGCGCATAGGGCTAGGAGGCGTACGGCGATGAGGCACGTGGCTCCTAGGCTCATAATGAGCACTCGGAGAAGGAGCGCGCTTTGTTTCAAGAGGGATTTTGCTAGAGGATGATTCATCTGTAGCTATATCTTTCCCATTAGCTTTCCCAAATTGCTTCGTTGGGTAGACATAATGGAATGTTTGTCTCTTGACTTTTTCCTATCCTTTACCCATTGAATTAGAATGTTTTTCCTTGGGAATTTCAAAAGTTTGCTGGTTTGTAAATTCACCGTCTCTTTCAGCACAGACATCACATTTAAAGTTGTCACTAGTTAATGAGAATCCCAAGCCACTTTTATCACCACTGACCTTTTGGGACTCAAATATATTCTCCATAGTGACACAAGAATTGGACCACTCATTTGTAATCTTTTTAAGATAAGTAATTTGAGCAACCAATTCGTCATTTTGAACGTTAAGGAGTGAGTTCTGTTCTGTTAGAAAAGTGTTTTTAACAGTAAGAGGAGTCATGCTCTTTATCTGCTCCTTAAGGAGGGTGAGTTCAGATTTAAGTAGAGATTTCTCGGTCTTAAGCTGGGAAATTTCATCACATGATAGTGCTAAAGCTTCCTTCATACTATCAAATCTAGTGATTACCTTTTCAGCCTTTTTGAACAATTTTTCTTGTTCAGCAATCACTGCATCATCATTGATTTTGGAGATTGGAGCAGTTGGTTCAACTTGAGGTCTAATATAAGCTCCTTTTCTCAACTTGTTCCTTGCACTTAGATCACATCGTGAGAATAACAATCCACCATCGCTTTGAGCTGGAGTGAGAAATCCTTGTTCAACGAGCTCGCTGATGGTTGGTCCTTTCTTCTTTTTCACTTCTTGAAAACCTACAGATTTCTTGATAGGTTTATTCAAGACATTCATATCAGGAACATCTTTAGAGTAGTCATCATCGGAATCATAAGTATCAATTTCATCATCATTTGCCACCAAACAAACGAGTCCATTATCGAAATCTTCATCGCTCTCATCGGTGTCTGTTTCAATCCATGTGTTATGCTCATTTGTTGGTGATTCTTCTTCAGCAACCATTCCCTTGTGACGAGTGAATTTAGGAGTGAACTTGGGAGTGTGGCTGCTCTTCTTCTGCATATATTCAAATTTTGGAATTGGGCAGCTTGAAGCAAAGTGTCCTGGTTTCCTGCAATTAAAACAAACAAGGTCTTCTTTTCTTTTAGTATCACTGCTCCTTGTAAATTTTGGAGGAGCTCTGCTGGTAGATCCTTGATATTTTCTTGTTGAGCCGGGCTTGGTGAATTTTCTGAACTTCTGGAATCTCTTCACAAATAAAGCGAAGTCTTCATCGTCCATGTCCAAAAGCTCAGAAGTAGAAATTTTGGGATCGGAACTTTTCTCATCATGAGTAGGCGCAGGAGCAGAAACATGTGCCTCTTCTCTTTGCGCCACCATTGCTATGGATTTTGATTTTCCTTCAGTTTCACTAATTCGCTGAAGTTTGAGCTCATAAACTTTGAGATTTGCGTAAAGGTTTCTTAAAGTCCATACATTTAAAGTTCCGGCGTCTTCAAGAGCACTGGATTTATGTAGGTATCTTGATCCAAAAGCTTGGAGAAAATTGTCATTCAAATCCTTGTTAGAAAACTTCATGCCAAGTGAAATACATAGATTTATAATTTCACAGTAGCGTTCATAAGTTTGTCTTAAGGTTTCACCGGGGAGTTGAGAGAAATTGTTGAATCTCTTTTGTACTTCATATTTCTTGTTCTCCTTGCAAACGGTGTCTCCTTCTATATGCTCTTCAATAGCGTCCCATAGCTCATTAGCAGTAGCACAATGCATGACTTGTTGTTTCATAGCCGTGCTTAGAGTGCTTAGAAGAATGTTTCTTGCTTTGCCATCATTTGCAACTCTTCTTGTTTCTTCCTCAGTCCATTCTTCCTTTGGTTTCTTGACGGTTGGTTGAACAGCATTGGTGCGCGGATTTGGATTCGCTTTCATAGGGATGTAAGGTCCATAAACCACGGTGTCATGAAGTCTTTCATCGATTGAGTTGAGATGAGTCAAATGCTGAATTTCCACACGTCAAAATGATCTTCGTCAAAGACCGGAATGTGAGTGTAGTTTGCAGTTGCCATAGGTTTTGAGTTTGCCATTTAGAATCAGCACCCAAGCTGTTAAGCTTGAAAAACAAAAACGTTTTATAAAGGTGTTTGCTCTGATACTACTTGTTGGTCCCAAAGGGCAACAAGGGTATGAAAAATAGCTAGAGGGGGGGGGGGTGAATAGCTGTTTTAAAATTCTTTTCCTACCCTTGAAAAACTCAATTGCAAATGCGCACTTTATCAAATAAGCGTTATGATATGCGCCTAAGTAAGTGAGTGAAATGCACAGCGGAATTTAGTAATATAAATAGGCGCAAAGTATGATAAAGGGGGCGCACACACACTCTAAGTATTTTGGCTCAAAGTGGGTGAAATAAGAAACTAAGGCAAATGATATAACAAACACAACACAGTTCAATCAATCAATCTACAATGAATAAAAAAGCAAGTAATTAGATATGATATGATATGAACTTGTAAAGAAATAGCAAGATATGAACAAGAGCTATTTGGAGAGGTTCGATCGGGAAAATGATCTACGTCCTCTACCAAGATGGTTAGTCTTGGATTTCTAATGGAGATCTTATATAATGAGAGAGTGTTACAAATTACAACTTTTGAGCTTATACATAAACTCAAGATCTATTTCTATGAACGAACAAATCCAAAACAATAACCGGTGTAAATCTTAAAGAAAGATCTAAGTGATCAAACTTAAAGAGGTGCGTGTGTGATTTTAGTATCAATGCTCTTTAGATCTTTGAGATTGAGAGCACAAGAAAACTAAAGTGTTATAGCTTGAAGATCTGGGCTAAGGATGAAGGTATGAAGATGTTCTTGAGGAATCTGGGAATTTCAAAGGCAATCTTCAAATCTTCAACAAATGCTTGAGAGAGAAATTCTTGGAAATCTTAGCAATTCTTTAGCAACTCAGCAACTTCAAAATGTTGAAGTTATGGGGTATTTATAGTGAACTTCCAAAAAACTAGCCGTTGGAAATTCATGATGATTCTGAGCAAAGGACAAATGTGCTGTCGCTCATTGAGTGGAGCACGTGTCCTTTTATAGCCGTTAGACATGTAACACAAATGTGACCATTGTGGACAGGTGTCCTCAATTTGGGCGCACACGTGTTATTTAACCATCGTTTGAATTCTTAACGTAGGAGAATTTCTTCAACTCTTCAAGTCTTCAAAGAATCACTGAGTGTTGAATTAACATCTTTGAGGGGCGCATGAGCCATGGGGCGCATATTACATTCACAGGCGCGTGGCGCATTGGTGAGAGGCGCATGGCACATATGCTGAGGCGCTTGAGCCAATGGAGCACTTGAGTTAATGCTAGGCGCATACTCATGCGCGCGTTCCAAGAGGCGCATGGCTCAAACTCAAAATGTGATTTTCTTGAATCTTGATCTTCTTGCCCTATTCTTAAGCCTATTCTATTACAATGGACAACCTAGAAAAATGAAGTATGAATACTTCTTACATGTGGGTCTAAAGTCCATGAAATAAAACTTAGGTGATGGATCAATCAAATCTAGTCAATCCTATTACATTGAAACTGAGATATAAGTGGGCATACCCAACACGTGTTCTTCCAATATGTCCAATGAATTCGAACAGCAACAACAACAATGGTGGAAATGTTTTCATGTCCAACGAAGGGTTACTCAACATAATGAAAGCCATGGGGGAACAAATGGATAGACTTGCCGAGGATTCCCGCCGTAAAGACGATTTGTGGCAAGCCCGTTTTGATCTTGAGAGGAGGATTCACAAAGAAGAAGTTTCCGAACTCATGGCCCGTTTGAAAAAATTCACCGACGGCAAGGCAAAGGTCGATGATAATGCATGCTCAAATATCTCTCCCCTCAAAAGCCACAAAGGTGCCGCCGATAAGTGATTTTTCACTCCTCTCCCAAGAATGACCCAAGCCGAAGCATTTTAAACTTTGGTGGCAAGTGGAAAGGTCAAGCCTTTAGAAGGATACAAGCCCAAGATGATACCAAAGAATCATGCACATAGTGAATGGTGCGAGTACCACAAGCATAGTGGCCATAGTACCAAAGGGTGATTTTCTCTCCGAAACGTCATCCAAGATTTGATCGACAATGGTGAATTTACCGTGGGAGAAGAATAACCGTTAGAGAGTCGCAACATGCACGAACTCATCAAGGAAGAGGTAGTTGTGAAGCAAGGAACGACTTGGGTTTGAAATGGGGAAAATTACAACAACAAAGATGACGACAACAATCTTCGTTTCTCTTTCTCTACCTAAAAAAAAGTCAATAGTCCTCTTAAGTGTGCATTAAGTTTTCTTCGTCTCATTTATGTAAAGTGTTGAGTCATTCTAATTATCCAATAAAAGTCGTTCTTGTCCCCATACACTATTCCAAGTTGTTCAATCTAATTCTTGGCAAAATGATGAAAAGATGTCTAAGCAAGTTTTTGAACGAAGGCCATCACTTGAATGCCTAGGGCTAAACATGAAGAAGACGAAGTCAAGGCATCAAACGACGAAGAAAAGGTAGATCAACAACCATGGAGATATCTCATTTTGCAAAGGGGAAAAAAAAAACTCGCTAGGTTGACTTTTCAAAACAACCTAGGCAAAAGTTAGAGCAAAAAAAAAAAAAAAAAATCCCCCTCAATCAAAGAAGTACAAGATTAACACCATTCCACCAACGAAGGACGAAGCAAAATCAACAACCATCATGACGAAAGGAGCATCCATAAGAACTACGGTGACCTGAGCCTCACTGGAGGAGCGTAGGCAACCTTCGGGTCCGGTCCCATGCAAGAAAGAAGATATGTTTAGGCCAAGTGCGTTATGGTGATTGGCCTTCCTCTCGAACTTGTCAAGACATCTTTGTAAGAGTCATTTGCCAAAGAACAAATCACAAAACAACTTTCTTAGAATTAGAATCGCTTCGCATTCCTTATCGAGTCTAGGGGCTTCTTATCTTTCAGCGATACTCCCAGTTTCTCGCAATCAAATTGGGACTTTCCTTCTCTTCTCTATTAATGACTTACTTGCCTTCGTGAGTCATTCAAAAAATATATAAATACATGAAGTCAATACTAGGGGCTACTTCCCTAGTCGAGTCAATGTCACTCATCATTAGTGACAAAAGGTCTCCACCACAAAATCACATGTCTCTCATCCTCGGCTAGAGTCAATGAACATTTCCTCATTAATTGAGTAAAAAAAAAATGAAGATGCAAAAGAGATGCCCGCTAGATTGAAAACCCGAAAGGGCGGTCTAGGCAAAAAACAGGGTGCGTCATAAAAAAATGAGAGAGTGAGAGAGAGAAGGGAAAGAGAAATGGAGATCTCTGGCCTCTAAAGAAGACAACTACACAAGTTCTGCATTGAATCTCCTTAACAAGTCAATTCCCCACCGAGTCAACTTTGGAATTGCAAAAGGCTCGACAAGATATGGCACAATCAAAGATCGTTTTGGGTTATTGGCATAAGAGAGATTGTTCTTGCAATGTGCATTTTTGGGCTAATGTGAAAGAAGGCCTGTCCGAGAATGAGCCCATAATTGATATGTCATTAAAAAGGGGTGAATGGTTGCACGAATGGTCTTTAATGCACCAATTGGTTTGGATCACAATGGCAACAACGTGTGACTCAGTTTTTGAGCTTCTTCAAGCATGCGCCCCTAAAGTATGTCAAACGATTTCACGAGAAATGGAGTAACTCTTGCCATGTCCTCTCATGTTTGTTCCCTCACACGAGGACGAGTCTCTTGCTTTGCTCGACAAATGATGATGCCCTAGGGGCTATGTGACTCAAGAACGAGAGCTTATTTTGCTTCATTTGACAGTTAATGAGCCCTAGGGGCTACGCTCAAGAAAAATGTGTGAGACTATCCTCAAAGTCTCTCAAAAGGAATATCGAAAAGCCTTCTTGTCATGTGTGCTCGTGCCTGTTCCACAAATCAAGGATAGGCATTTCTTGCTCTACTTACAATCGATGATGGCACTCTATGGGCTAGACTCAAGTTTGAAAGGCACCCTCAGCAAAAATGCAATTCACTTCACCTCCTCCAACGATGGACCTAGCAAAGTCATGTGCAACATTTGAAGCTTCCTTTATCAATTTGGCACCGAAAGTCTTTTTAGGAGGCTTCAACAATCTTTTGGGCAATGATACCTGAGCAATGCAATGTGGGGAGTGGTCCAAGCTTAAAGGGTCTCTTAGTACGTCACGTCAAAGGTCTTTTGGTTTGAAAGGAGGGCTCCAATGTTATGAATGAATTTGATGATTCTTGTTATGTTGTGACTTCCGACGAGATTATGAAGGAAGTTTTAGAGAAAAGGAAAAAGATTCAATATGCTAAACTCACTTAAACGGGTTATAACGGGTACCATACTCAATGTTTCTGCAATTCAGCACCCCCTTCTTTAAGATCAAAAGCACAAGTTGCATCCGCACGAGTTGCATCCGAAGAACTGTTATTGGTTCAACCCAAGAAGACTCAAGCAAACATACCCATTTGGGACCTTATCACGCTAAGACCTTATCATCCACAATCTCTCCCAAGACATTTTCCGAAGACCTTGCTACACTTTTCGACATTTGGGTACCGACCACAATAAGGCCATTTATCTCCAAGAAAGAGTAAGAGGGAGATCACCATCAAGAGTTCTACCAAATGGTGCAACTGCTCTCAATATAATGTTAAGCCGATTCCAAGACGTTTTTGGGGCTTTACATCGAAAGGTCTTCACATTCCACAATCTTGGGGCTTAGCAATCTCTCGAAGCTTGGTATCAATAATCTTCTCTTGGGGCTTGCTCATGTCAATAACAAAAGGCGATTTATTTGAATGGGCCAAGAGCTGATTTATCTTAGGGCTATACAAGTCACTCAAAGTCTGGCATCAAATGCATTCTAGGGGCTTTACAATCAACAACGCCTTGGTATCTCGGCATCGAAAGTCTTTTGAAGCCCCATAATCAACAAATCTCTTGGGGCTAGACATCAATCTTTGTTGGGCACAACAGCAACAACAGAATTCAAGCGAGGCAATCCGGACTTCGACCGAACATGATTTGATCTTGGGTTGGCTTTACAAACACACAATGGTTAAAATGGTTCACCCACGAACTAAAAAAAATATTTCTCTCGCAAGCGTATATATTATTTTTCTTCTAAAAAAATGACAAATATTTTTATTTTTCTTTTTCTTACTTGTGTAGAAAGTATGCGTTTTATTTTGACTTGCTCCTAGCTTCTTCCCCAGCGTTCTCCATCATCCTTGAACTACGCTGGTCTGATTCCCTTCAAGGGATACGTATGCATCATTGGCACGACCAACCCATCATCAAGAGTGATCATGCCTCCATCAAAGCAAAAGAAACTCATCAACATCCAAAGTATGCACATTCTCCATCAAAGCCGCAACATTAGAAATCCATCAAGCGGCCATGGTAAGTGAAGGTATGAACATTATTCATGCTTTCTTCAAATCACATCACACACAAAAGCAATCCCTGTTTTTCAAATATCCCTCTCAGGCAATCCCTTTTTTTCAAATCACAATGCACCACAAGAACAATTTCACACTTCACACACATGCACGTATATCTACAAAGCACACACATAACAGGTACCACAGCAAATGCAGCTTCAAACAGCATACAGCAAGTGCGGCTTCAAATAGCAGACACAAGAAAGTGCGGCTTCAAATAGCAGACACAACCAAGTGCGACTTCAAACAACAGACACAAGCAAGTGCGGCTTCAAACACCAGAAACAAGCAAGAGTTGCTTCAAACAGCAGAAACAAGAAAGTGCGGCTTCAAACAGCAGACACAATAAGTACGGCTTCAAACAGCAAACACAGCAAGTGCGGCTTCAAACAACAAGCAAATACGGCTTTAAACAGCATACAACCAGTGCGGCTTCAAACATCAGACACAAGAAAGTGCGGCTTCAAACAACAGACACAAGCAAGTGCGGCTTCAAACAGTAGACACAAGCAAGTGCGGCTTCAAACAGAAGAAACAAGAAAGTGCGGCTTCAAACAGCAGATACAAGCAAGTGCGGCTTCAAACAGCAGAAACAAGCAAGTGCGGCTTCAAACAGCAGACACAAGCAAGTGCGACTTCAAACAACAGACACAAGCAAGTGCGGATTCTAACAGCAGAAACAAGCAAGTGTGGATTCAAACAGCAGAAACAAGCAAGTGCGGCTTCAACCAGCAGAAACAAGCAAATACGGCTTCAAACAACAATTTTGGTCCCTGGTAAACCACTGAAATCATTGTACCTCTTTCATCAACAAAATTTGCTCACACAGGGGGCGCACTTCTATCCCTCGCAATTTCAAATTCATGCTCTTATCGAGTCTTTGCTTTCTTTCTTTTCTTTTTTTTTTCTTTGTCGATGTCCTCGGCGGTTGTCTTTCTTTCATCGACGCGTTTTGCTTTGCAATCCACTTTGCCATGGGGCTCTCTAGACACCTTGCCTTGGACCTCTCACCCTGATTGCATACACAATATTTTTATTTAACTTATTTTTGTTAATTTCTATTACTTCGGTTAAGTTCCTAACTGATTCCGTTAGTTTTGGACTAAACTGAATAACAGAGTTAACTTTAGATTCATTTCTGTCATTCTTTCCTTTTCACCCGCGGGCGCCTCTGGCATTGCCTACGGGATGCGCGCGCCTCTCGCGGCCAAAGCCGGAAGCGCGCGCCTCCCTATACGGTAGTTACAGATTGCAGTATTTTTTCTCTCATTTTCTAAGTTCACAAAAACTCTTTTTACCTCCACATTCATCCCCCCTAGATTTGTAACTCCCAATCCCACACTTCTAGCCATTTCTTTAAAATAAAATATCATTTTTTTATTTGATTTTCTCTTTATTATTTATTTTTCCTTATTTTCCTATTTGTTAGAAAAACTTATTTTCCTCTCTTTTTTACCTACAAAATCCCTCTCATTTTACCTTAGAAAAGGACTGGAATTTCTCTACACTTACACTATACACAATTCTCTCAAAGAGTTCTTTTTACAAAAATTCTCCCAACAACAACTCAAGCACCAAAACTCTACACAAAAGTCTTTTCAAGTCAAAGTTCAAGTCTTCTTTCTCCTTCTAAAGGTACGAATTTTCTTCTTCTGTTTTATTTGTCTTGTCAATGTATGCAATCCCTATAAAAAGGAACATGACCTAAAAGGCCACTTCACTATTGAAGTTTGGTCAAGGTTATCTTCCAACATTCCAAATACCATTTTAATTCCTTCATTTTATATTAATGTAATTGTTAGCATAGTTGTTACATGTAATCATTAGCATAAAATCAATAAAATAATTTACCTTTTTATTTCTTTTGGCAATTCCCCTTTAAAGTAATTGTTAGCACATTTTTAATATCAATAAAAGAAAGACATTTTAGCGTTAGAACACCAATAGTAGCAAGACTGGATTTAGTAGGGCGGAGTGGGTATTTAAGTACTTCCCACTCCGTAACCTAACCCCCGAACCCTTCTCTCCCGAATCTTTGGTTTCGTAACATAAATTAGGCTATCTTTTTGTTTTTCTTATGTTCCCTTAATAACATAGGTGGCGACTCTAACAATTAAAATCAATTAGACATCCTAGGATCCTTCCACCGCTCTAGCCAAGTAGTTGGCTTCTCCCGGGGTATCTACAAGAACAATCAAGTTCGAAACTTGATTATGATACATGGATTGCACTTTTAGATTTTATGACTCCAAGTCATTGATCTAAATCCGGACCGGACTTTGCATCTTGATAGGTGATAGGTCAATCATTCTCAATGATATCTTCCTTATTACTTTCTATTACGAGAAATCAATATTTCTTGTTATAGATAATATCCTATCATATATGCAAATAATTTGTGTTTACTTGAACGAATTTACACAACTCCTTGTGAAACTTTGTTCAACTTCTATCTTAGGTTCTATGTCATTTTCTGGGTCTCGAACTCTTCGAGATATATTTTACTTCCACTAGTTCTTTAGAGATAAACGATTTATCTAGAAAGTGATATTTAGAGTAACAAACGATTTGTACTATTGGGATGTAAAATTAATACCTTTAAGTTATCCCAAGAAAATACATTAACTTGATTTTGGTGTGAATTTGTCCAAGACAATACTTTTCACAAAAGTGTCACATCTCAAATCTTTGTGAAAGACAAACCAAGTTTTCTTTCATTCCATATCTAATATGGTATCATACGAACCTTTTAGATGAAACTCAATTTAGTGTAAACGCAGCTGTTTCCAGCACATGTAATCCAAAAGATTAATTAAAGATCAATTTGACTTATTATGAGCCAAAAACAGTAGTTTGCAGACAATCTGTAGATTTCTGTAACAGGAGCCGTACGGCTCATCCTTAGGCGTACGCCAAATTTGCAGACGTACGCTTGTTGTTTACATATTATGTTTTTCTTATTCTGCAGACTTTCTGCGGAATTCTCAACAAGTCTTGGGCTCAAATATTCATTACTTTGATCAGATCAGAGTACACTAATACTTTTGCCATAGGTATCAAAATCCTTTCTAGCATTGTTACTTTAATGTACTACATACATCAATATGTATTAGTCCAAAAAGTACTTCCTTATTACAACTATTAGTAAAAGGTGTCTTTGATCAATTTCTTAGATTCATATATATCACATGATTCGAAATCATGTGAATTTAAAAGTCCGTCCCATGGAATTTTATATATATGTTTCTTATCATTGATATAGGCATCAATGCTTTAAGAATGTAACGCTTACATCCTTATATCCATATTTCCATTACTTATGTTATACTTATTATTTTGTTCTTCCAAGATAAGGATATAAGGTCCCATTATATGATTAACAATACAATAACGTGAATCATATTTAATGGTGTACTTTCTTATTCAAAATAAGAAATATCTATAATTTTCTGATGAAGAAACCAAAATAATATTTCTACTTAAATTAGGAACATCTCAATATTGTTCAAAACAAATATGAACCCACTAGGTAAAGACACTTTGCAAGTTCCTATGATTAATGTTTCAACCCTTGCATCATTATCAACACATAGGTTAATATTTAACCTTTTTAAAGTAGTCTTTCTATTTCTCAAGTCTTACACATTTATACAAATGTGGGATCCATATCCGGTATCCAATACCTAAGAACTTAGAAGTAGAATTTTAACATAAATATTTGAAGTGGTAATCCTACTACCCTTCCTTTTGATCTTTTAATTCAAATTGTAATTTCTCTACTGGTCAATCATATTGCCATGGTAGTAATTACATCCTCAGGATTTTAGGTTTAGCCACAAATATTTCTTTTAGGCTTGACAACTCTTGTCTTGCCTTTATCTTAAATCTTTTTCCTTATTAACCTTTAGAGTTTGAGAAGGTTTCCATTTGATATTAAGACTTAGCATTTTTAAACTTCAAATGTCACTTATGAATTAATATCAAATCCATTGTTAGTTCCAAACTAACTCGATTATCTAGCCATCTAAGTTAATTAATATGTCTCTCCATGTTCAAAACATGAGAGCTTATTATCATACCTTTCATTCATCACATGAATGTTAGGCTCCAATTAATCTCAAACTTTACTTGCCTTTCTTGCTTGAAGGAACGCTTCCTACGTAATTGCTTATCACATAAGCATCCATATGTTTTAGATACTTCTAAAGTTCCAAACATTTGGTAGCAAGTCGTAAGACAATTGACATCTATAGAATCATCCACATGTTTCTAATCAATGTCTTTGTCCATCCTTAAGGCATTAGGTTTTTAGGAATAGGATTTATTAAGAATTTATTATTTCCGTTCTTGCTTTAGAACAATTTTTAAGCTCATGACTAGGTCAAGGAAGTTAATCTCATTCTGTTTAAGTGGGGTCAATCGCAGTGATTATACATGATTAAAGTTTAAAACATTCTACAAAATATGCAAATAAATATACATATATATTTCATACCATTATCATTTAGAGATATATAATGTATTTCATAAATACACCCACTAAATTATACACCTTCAAATAGAACATTTCTATAATATAATTTAAGTGGGCTAAGATCCAACTTTAATTTAATTTCAAGTCCGTTTTGGCGATACTGCTCAAAATTAAATTAATTAGGTAGATAACTCCTTATCAATCATATCGTATATGAATCTTAGATCATATTTGTGATTTGGACATCTTATGTCACAACATGTTTTAATCCCATATTGTGCCTTAGGCCCAAAACTTTATCTTTTGATAGCCTAATTAGGTCAAGCCACTTTAAACGTATAGGAACCACTCTTTCACTCATCAAGCTCATATAAGGATATAATTAATGCACCTCGCTTTGGCAGAGCCCACATAAAACTACCCGTGTACTCATATGTGTTTTAATCATGGGTTGGCACATGACTTTAAATTTTGTGAAAGTTTATTTTGCATAGAGACATGCATCATATATTTAATTATGTCAAACATAATATAATATAATGTTTGCATAATGTATGTTAACCAACAATATGGGGACAGAATCTAAATTCTCTATAAACAATTTGCAGATCGGATATTTCATTCGTATTCCCAGAAACAAGGTGAAAGCCAGTCAGATCCTAGTGAGAGTCACTGGATAGCGGTCAAGATGATTCTTAAGTACTTGAAAAAGACTAAAGACTCGTTCTTGATTTATGGAGGTTTGGAAAATGATCTTGTTGTAAGGGGTTACTGTTAGTACCCGACCTGAAAATGAGTTTATTAGGACTTTCCCAAAAATACAAGGACTTTATAGGAATTAGAAACCTTGAAAAGACTTGACCTGGATTCCCAAAATATCTCATTTATGACAAAATCCATCAAAATAGGCAACTTAGGGTTACCATAAAGCAACAGTGAAACCCTAGCTTGAAAATCAAGTCAGCCTGCAGACTTGGCCAGGCGGCCAACATTGTTACGCGTTGATCTTGGCCACGCGGCCAACATTGTCGCCGTCTTCAACCATGGCCAGGCGGCCAACCTTGCGCTGGATGATCTGGACCATCAGATCCTCCCATCAGTTTATTATATAAACCACTCCATTCCATTGGTTTTGGGATCCGATTTTGAGAGCTCTAAGTACGAATTTTGGAGTTCTTAAACACAATTTTCTCTCTAATTAACATTCAAACACTCAAGAAGATCCAAGGTTTATTTCTTGCCAACATAGGTAAGTTTTCTAACTTTTTCTTCGTGTTCTTGCATTATTTTTAATGTAGATCTTTTATATTCATGTTCGTGCATGTTTATTCATAGTTTCTTCGTATGCTTTGCATATTCATTCATATGTTCATATATGTTCTTCGTGTTCATAGATTAAAACCTTATTTATGCTATATTTAGGGTTGCGATCTTCATGTTTGCATGTTATTTCATAGCCGATGATGATCGAGGGTTCATCAACCCGAGGATGATCTAGGAACTACTTCTAAACCCTAATCTTTAGGTAATTTCCCCTTCATTATGCATGATCCCGATTCTTCTGCCTATTCTAATTCTCTGCGAACTACGCTGACCTGAGCTTCTCACATTGAGAGGAACGTAGGCAATCTTCGGATCCGGTCTAAATCACTAACACACTACTAACACACTCATCATGATAGAAAGACCGATCATTCGGGCAATAGGAGTGATAACGTCCAATATTCTTCTCTTGTTGTAATTTGACCCCCGAACCCACTAAAAATGCTTTTTTCAATGTTTTGGCTTTAATTAAAACGGCGTGGCGACTCTCATAATTTTAATGTCGTTATGAATATTCCCTTTGTAAATAAAAATAATCACAAGATACATCCCATGCGTCGCTTCATCGGAAAGGGGTATTCACAGTGGCGACTCTGCTGGGGACTGCTTTGAAACTTTTTCAAACTTAGTGGGTCTAACTTTCATTCACATCATGATGCTTGCCATGTTTACACATGCACACACTTGCCATGTTTACACATGCACACACCTGCCATGTTTACACATGCACCACACGCTTTGCCATGTTTACACATGCACACACCTGCCATGTTTACACCTGCACACGCTTTGCCATATTTGCACATGCACACACCTGCCATGTTTACACATGCACACACCTGCCATGTTTACACATGCACACACCTGCCATGTTTACACATGCACACTTGCCATGTTTTCACGTGCACACACTTGACATATTTATACATGCACCTCACATACTGGCCATGTTCACACATGCACCCTCCACACACTTGCCATGTTTATACATGCATCTCACATACTTGCCATGTTCACACATGCACCCGCGCACCCCGCAATGTTAATACTTGTACTTTGTCGATACTTGTACTTTGTATATACCTTGTACCGTGTACCCTTGTTATCTTCGCTTTAGTATTAGGGTCAAACAAAACTCTGCTATGCTCCCCTGTACATGGCTCTCTCTCCCTCTCTCATGCATTACATTGCATCATCCTAACATCAAAAGCTTCTCTCTTTTCTCCTTAAAAAGAATTAGTTTCTTTCCACACACTACCACCAGTCCGTGTCAGCACTGCACAGGTCCCCATTACCCGGAGTATTCGATGTGCAGGAATTTGTGCGCTACTGTCTCCCTCTTTTCGAGTCACTCGTCTACTCCACTCACCGTGTACGTTCCGCGAGCGGTGGGAACCTCTTACCTAACCCGTGTCAACCCACACTAGTATAGGTAACACACCTAGGTTTTGACCGGTTGGTTTGGCTAGCTTTTTCTTAATAGTCAGTTAACGTGCTGTCTATGTCGAGTCATCCCCAAGTCAATGATGAATCGAGATCTTTGAGAGAAAGTGCACAAAAAAGTGATTTCCCTACAAGGGACGTGTCATGGTGAGATGAGTGTTTATTGTCAAGATCTCCGCTCATCATTAACTTGCGTAGGATGTAACATAGACATCACGTTAAATGCCTTTAAGGAAGGGTTAGTCGTAGGATCCGATGGTTGGTGGAAGCCGCTTGCCCTATAGGACCCTCGCCCAAATTGTCCGTTTGGGGGTGTGCAATACAGGTTAAAAACGAGGGGTCTATAGACGTAGTGATGGCCTCCACTGATCGTAGTCCTCTAACTAGTTACGAAAAAGGGGTACCCCTTCCAACCAATTAGGATGTAAATAATGTATGTTTTTATAAATTAAAATATACTTTGCATGAGCCTTCCCCCTCTCCTAAAAGCTTCATTACCCTTCAACCTTTCAGCAAAGCAAGTTTGGATCCGTTCGGGTGGTCGACTACAACGTGAAGCTTCTACTCCGTCCACGTTCTCAGTCTCGTCATCAGCAATGTCAACTCCCGCTTCAGCTTCAGCCTCTGCTCCTCCTGCCAGTACCGCCGAGCTCAACACCGAGGCTACTCTCAATGGTATTCCCCCAAGCCTCCAGAACTTCCTAGCCGGTCTCGAAGTCAAGATCAGGAATCTCGAGGAAAGCAACAAGATGTTGGAAGATCAGAACCAACAGTTAAGGGTCACATTCAACAAAAGGGGACTAAACTGGTGCCCGATGGAGAGAATTTCATTTATGTCGAGGATGAAGAGGTCAATACCAACTGTCCCCCCAACACCAATGCTACTACATTCCCATTCCCAAGCTACCGCAATGTTCCACCTCCTTCTCTCTACACCCAACAAGGTTTCACTACCATGAGCAAGAACAAGGCTGTCTATGAACCTTCCCCTGAACTGCTCGGCGGCTACCTCTCCGCTAGCAAACTACCCGCACCCTCGTTGCCTTTGAGTATTGGGATGGCCGCTGCTACTGCTTCCACTACTCCTCCCGTCATTCTGTCAGAAACTATCCCCGACATCTCCAATCACCCTGTGGTTATGGCCATACAAGAGCAAATGCGAAAGTTGATCGAGACCGTGGATAAGCAAAGTGCACCGACTACCAAGACAATCAACCCTAGCCAAGTAGGGGCTCTCCCCAAGGATTTCAAGATGCCTAAGGTGGCGATGTTTCATGGTGACTCGTGTCCTAAGACTCATTTGGATAGCTATGTGTTGGCCATGAGGGCTCGTGACTGCACCAACGAACAAATGGCTCGCGTATTTCATAGCACTTTGGATGATATAGCTCTGCGTTGGTTCTTGGGGCTAGAACCAAGCGAGAGGCAAACTTGGGATCAGATCAGCGCCATTTTCTGTGAGAAGTATCAAGCTAACTTGGATTGGCATGGGAATCGAACGGATCTTGAGAACACTATGCAAAAGCCCGGCGAGGCTATTTATGATTTTTACAAGAGGTGGAACCATCGGTTGTGTAAGGTCCAATACCCACCAAAGGCGAAGGAACAGAAACAGATTTTCTACAAATGCTTGCTACCGGAGATGAAAGCAGCTATAGGTAATGGTTACTTCCCTGATTTGCGGGAAATGGTTGACGCCGGAGTAAGGTACGAAGCAGGGTTCACTGGGATTGTGCCGCCAAAGGAAAGTCCAAAGACCAACAACAACAATTCCTTCCGCTACAAGGCTCCTACTGCGCCCGCGCCTCCTAGGGGTGGAAAGGAGGCCGTCGGCCAAGTGAATATGGTCCAGAAAGAAGTCCCGTTAGATGTCCAAGCCGTAACAAGGAATGGGGCTCCGCCGCAAAGGGAGAGGGAGCACTTTGATGATTTTGGTATGCCTATGGGGAAAGTCTTTGACGTGTTAGTCAAGAGGGGTCTTATCAAGCCTTTAGAGAATTACCAACCTGCCTACCCAAGAAGTGATTTGGACGCCTCCAAGTTCTGCAAGTATCACAAGCACATCGGGCACACAACGGATGGTTGTATTCAATTGAAGCGCGTAGTACAAGGGTTGATCAATGACAAGAAGATTGAGAAGCCGAAGGGTCCTAATGTGGTGAATAACCCTCTTCCCAACAATGGGGGTGGGGTGAATATGGTGCAAACATGCGAGATTAGTATCCTAGAGCTCATGGATGCCTTTGACAAGATAGGGCTCACGATGGTGGATGTCTTCATAGTATTGGTGACGTTAGAAATGCTCGAACCATTAGAAGGACACCTTCCCCGCCTTGGTTGCGATTTGTCGAAGTTTTGCCACTACCACAAGTGCACCGGTCACACTACCGAAGAATGCTTTGAACTCAAGAAGGCCGTGCAAGAGCTCATCCACAAGGGAGTCATCGAAGACCCTAGATATTATGTAGCTAGCAAAGTACTTATGGTAGAACTTAGTGAGATCACTGATCCGGCCGAGCCTGTTGTGGCGGACTGTGATGAGATGGGTTGTATTTCAATGACTAATAATAAAGAATCTTCTTGCTACTTGTTGTCTTTAGAAGAACTAGTGAGTGAAGTCGAATCCCTAGAGGAAGAGAATCCCAAACCCTCTCAACCTCTTTCTTGGCCCGAAATCTTCGAGGAGGCCGAAAAGACCGAAGTTTCGCCCCCTTGTCATGACTCGCCATTGTCTTTGGAGGAGCTACGTGCAGAAGTTTGTCTCCTTACAAGATCCGGTCAAGTGTACCAATCCGACCCGAGGGGTGCA
The DNA here is from genome assembly GCA_026119855.1 of Campanula takesimana. Classification (NCBI taxonomy): domain Eukaryota; kingdom Viridiplantae; phylum Streptophyta; class Magnoliopsida; order Asterales; family Campanulaceae; genus Campanula; species Campanula takesimana. The sequence goes on along the minus strand of JAOWBW010000383.1, from coordinate 9,984 downwards.
AAGAAATTCTTTGGGAAGGAACCCGAGCAAGCCGACCTAGACGAAGAAGACCCTATCCTCACTCAACTCAAACAAACCCAAGCCCACATTTCACTATGGTCCCTACTCACCTCCTCCCTAGCCCATCGCCTCATGCTCGAGAAAAACCTCGCCGCCACCATGGTACCATCCACTATTACCCCGGAGGACATCACCCACATGATTGGTAATATCCACTATGGAAACATCATCACTTTCTCGGAGCTAGACAAGCCAGTGTTCGGAGTTGATCATAATGAGCCTTTGTACATCACTGTCGAAGTAAATGGCAAGAAGATTCCCCGTGTATTCATTGACAATGGTTCTGCTATTAATATCCTGCCTTCAAGGATGATGGATGTGGTTGGCGTTCATGGTGTTGATTTACGCCCATCCAAGCAAACCATCAAAGCTTATGACTCCACATGCCGCGCCGTGATAGGCGAAGTCACCTTGCCCATTACCATCGGAACAAAGATCCTGCCAACCGATTTCCACGTCATCGACATCCCCGCAACCTTCTCACTCCTCCTCGGCCGGCCATGGTTACATCAGTCGGGCGCGGTCCCTTCTTCCCTGCACCAGTGTGTGAAGTTTCAATCCGGTAATGAAGTGACCATCATCTACAGTGATCTCGTAACTGCCCAAAGGACGGACACCAAGGGCGTTCCTGTCTTGCAGATTCAGCATGGGGAAGAGAGCCGCTCTTCAATGGCTTCGAAATAGTCGCTCAAGCACAGATCTGCACGATCGACCTCACCAAAACAACGGACAAAGTGGCACCTGTTGTCAAGATACTGTGTAACATGGGTTTTATACCGGGGCTGGGGCTAGGTAAGAACTTGCAAGGCCCCACAGAATTGGTTGAAGAGATTAATCATCGAGGGTTGTTCGGCCTAGGATACACCCTTACTCTTGAAGACAAGATGGAGCAACAAAGGATAGAATTGCTTAAAAAGATGAAGCTTCCCTACAAAAAGCCTGAAATGCGGCCATACCGCCTGTCCCTGAATAGCTACTTTGTCAGGGAAGGCGAGGAGTTTTCATGTTTTGAGTTCGCCGAGCCATGGATTGACCACACCGGGAAATTGCAGAAAGGGTTCGAGATTTTCAGAGATGTGGAATTTGATCGGTCCAACATGAAGCTGACTTACATGGAATATGACAAAGCCACGGGTAGAGTTAGAACCATCAAGCACGAGTACTCCACCAAGGTTGCAGATGACTTGGCAGATCAACTTGAAGCCGCAACCCTTGACAAGCCAGCAATAGAAGCCGCAGAAACTCCAAGTTTGACTGAGACGTGGGACGGCCAATATCTGCTTCAACATATGGGTAATCTGGGGCTGCACGAAGACATGGTTGCCGTCATTGGAGATGAACCTGAGGATAAGGTAGACCCAAGGACATTGGTGGTACCCATGGGGGACAAGCTCAAGAATTGGTGCATCATTAGGGGACCTATAGCTACTCCAAAATTTATGATGGAGACACTGGGGCTTACTCCTTCTCCTGTCGCCACTCCCGCAGCATCTCCTGTCACTCACCCAAAATCCCCGTCCCCAGAGTCTAGTGTTTTACATTTTGAATTTGAGTCTTCCTCTAAGTCTGACGACCTTACGTCTGAAGACTATGATCTTGTTGCAAACGCTATTTTCCCTTTTGCCATGAATGAGACCCTCGACCTTTCTGAGTATCCCTCCATAGTCACTCTTTTAACTGATAAATTGGCTAATAATCAAACTAATGATATACACTTAGTTAATAATGATTCATTAGAAGAGGCAGACACAGACACATTAAATGATGAATACATCAAAGAGATCTCAGAACAGGTTATTAATCAAAAAGAATCTCGAGCCCAAGCTGCCAATGAGGTGTTAACATGCGTGAATTTGGGAACCGAAGCCGAGCCTAAGGAAACGCAGATCGGAAGCTTCTTCAGCGGAGCCGAAAGGGAAGCACTGGTTGAGCTACTCAGAGAATATATGGATGTGTTTGCATGGTCTTATAAGGACACGCCGGGGCTCGACAACTCGATCGTAGAGCACAGAATCCCGACAGCACCAGACGCTAAGCCAGTCAAGCAGAAGCTGCGCCGCATTAAGCCGGAATGGTCTTTGCAAGTGAAGGAAGAGATTGAGAAGCTACTCCGTGTGGGTTTTATCAGGGTGATCGAGTATCCAACGTGGTTATCAAATCTGGTGACTGTCAATAAATCCAACGGTAAAGTCAGAGTATGTGTGGATTTTCGGGATCTCAACAAAGCTACGCCAAAGGATGACTTCCCCTTGCCAAATATCGACATGTTGGTGGATGCGACCGCCCATCATGAGGTCAAGTCGTTTGTTGATGGGTTTGCCGGCTATAACCAAATCAAGATGGCCGAGGAGGACCAAGAAAAAACAGCTTTCACCACCCCATGGGGGACTTTTTGCTATACTGTCATGCCATTTGGGCTGAGGAACGCTGGGGCTACCTACCAACGGGCAGTTATGACTTTATTCCACGATATGATCCACAAGGAGATTGAGGTGTACGTGGATGACATGATTATACATTCAAAAGGGGCTGATGGTCAACACTTGATAGATCTCAGAAAATTCTTCAACAGGTTGAGAGAGCACGCCATGCGTTTGAACCCGGCAAAATGCACCTTTAGAGTTCGTAGAGGGAAAGTATTGGGTTACATGGTCACCGAGAATGGGATCGAAGCCGACCCAAGGAAGATTCAAGCCATCCTGGAGATGAAGCCACCCCGTACCGAGACGGAGATAAAAGGATTCATGGGACGCCTGCAATACATCAGCCGGTTTATCAATCAGCTGACCACCATCTGCGAACCAATTTTCAAGTTAATGAGGAAAACAGCCAGTGTAGAGTGGGATCATGACTGCCAGATAGCCTTCGAAAGGATCAAACAATATTTGGTGAATACCCCAATCCTGTGCCTGCCGTATAAGGAGAAGCCGTTGCTACTATACTTAACTGTGACAGATACCGCCGTCGGAGCCATGTTAGCACAAGAAGCCAAAGATTCCCGGATTGAGAATGCAGTGTACTTTGTCAGTCAAAAGTTACAAGGTAGCGAGCTCAATTACTCCGCGCTCGAAAAGACCTGCGTAGGCCTAGTATGGGTGGTGACGAAGCTCAAGCACTACATGGTGTCCCATCCAATCTTACTAGTCTCGAAAATGGATCCTATCAAGTACCTATTCGATAAACCATCCCTTTCTATGAGACTCGCTAAATGGTCAGTATTCTTGGGAGAGTTCGACATTACTTATGTACCGAGGAAGGCAATCAAGGGGAGGGCAATGGCCGATCACCTCGCAGACGCTCCGAGCACTGAGACGAGAGGACCCGACCCCGAGTTCCCGGATGATGACATTTTCGCAATTGAGGTCGCATAAAGGTGGCAATTATTCTTTCACGGAGCTGCAAACAAACGAGGGAATGGAGTCGGACTCCTACTTATTGATCCCAAAGATGAGCACACTCCCATAGCCATCAAGCTAAACTTTTCAGCAACCAACAACGCCGCCGAGTATGAGGCGTGTATAGCCGGATTGGAGGCCGCCCTAGAGCGCAACGTAAAAGAGTTAGAAGTGTATGGAGACTCTGCTTTGATTATTAACCAAACGGCGAAGAAATGGAAAACTATTGATCCTTGCCTGCAGCGGTACCAAGGTTACATGGATGAGTTGATAGCACAGTTCAAAGAAGTTAGCTTCCATTTCCTGCCATGAGACAGAAATAGGTTCGCGGATGCTCTAGCTACATTGGCCTCCTTAGTTGAAATTCCAGAAGGAAGGTCCGTGAAACCATTCAGGGTTGGACGAAGGAAGAACCCCGCCTATTGCTGTGAGATCCAGATCAATGCAGAGGTAAACGGAGATCAATGGTACGCCCAAATCTACAAGTTCCTTAAGCACGGAGAGACGTCCTTTGATGGAAATGTGAAGGCCAAGAGTTTGCAAGCACTCAAAAGATTGGCGGGGCAGTTTGTGCTGTTAGACGATACTTTGTACAAGAGGCATTACGACGGTCTGTTTCTCTTATGTGTCGACAACAAGAAAGCTGGAGCAATAATGGAAGAAGTACACAACGGGCTGTGCGGACCCCACATGAATGCGAGGATGCTTAGACAGAAGATCACTCGGCTGGGTTATTATTGGATTACCATGGAGACAGACTGTATTCAATGGGTTCGACGGTGTCACAAGTGCCAAGTATGCTCCAACCTCAACCACATCCCCCCACATGAATTGTATAGTTCCACCACGCCTTGGCCATTCGCCACGTGGGGTATAGACATTATTGGGAAGATCTCGCCGGCCGGTAGTAATGGTCATGAATTCGTCCTCGTCACGGTCGACTACTTCACAAAGTGGGTCGAAGCTCAGTCTTATAAGGTGCTGAATTCCAAGAAGGTAGCACAGTTTATCAAAGAGAACATCATGTGTCGGTTGGGGTTCCTAACCTCATTATATCAGATAATGGCAGTCATTTCGAAGCCGAGTGTGCTCGCTTGCTTGTAGAATTCAAGATCGAACGAAAGAAATCTTCCCCATACTACCCACAGACTAACGGCGCAGTTGAGGCGGCCAACAAGACGATAGAGCAGATAATTCGTAAGATGGCTTCGCAAGGACGGGATTGGCCCGAGAAGTTACCATTAGCACTTTGGGGATACAGAACGTCAGTCCGCACCGCTACTGGAGAGACCCCTTACGCTTTGACATACGGCATGGAGGCAGTGCTCCCTATTGAGTTGGAAGTGCCATCTTTGAGGGTCTTGCTCGAGAACCAAGTGAATGAGGTAGAATGGCCTCGTAGTCGCTATGATCAATTGGCAACACTCGACGAACGCAGATTGAAGGCCATGGAACACATCCGGGCCTATCAAAGGAGAACGACAAAAGCCTTCAATAAAAAGGTCAAACCTGTTGACATAAAGGAAGGAGACCTGGTGCTCAAAGCACGCTTACCCAAAAAATTCAACCCCCTCGGGAAATGGGCCCCCACTTGGGTAGGGCCGTTTGTGGTACAGAAGATCTTCTCCGGAGGAGCGGTCAGAATGGCAGATTTGGATGGCAACCCGTTCAAGGAACCAGTCAACCTCAGCAAGCTCAAACGCTACTATGACTAGACTCCCCCTCTTAAAAAAAAATAAAAAATGTTTACTACGCAAAAAGAAGCCCGATAGACTGAAAACCCGCAAAGGGCGGTCTATGCAAAATAAGGGTGCGTACAAAGCTCGCTAGATCGAAAACCCGCGAGGGCGGTCTAGGCAAAAGTTAGAGCATCCCCCCTTCTATCTTCCCTTTCTTTAAAATCATTCTAGTCTGACTGGAGTGAACTACGGTGACCTGAGCCCCTTAGTCCTATTTGTAAAAGGGGAACGTAGGCAGCCTTTCAAAAGGTGCGGTCTAAAAAACAAATAAACATCCAAATCTTGTCAAAGCAATAAAGATAGAAGTTATATTTTCTGAAAGCAAAAACTTTTATTCCCGTAGTCATTGCATGTTAACACTTATTTGATGAGTCTAAGCTTGACATACTTTTTGAATAAATAACCTATTCTGAAATTGAAACTCAAACAAAAGCAAACTAAATTAAACTAATGTGTCTGCACGACTATGGAGAGACGCTCAGGATTACTCCTTAGTGCCATTTGTGCCCTCGGTCTCTTTCTTCTTGCTTTGCCCACGGCGAACTTTCTTCTTGCTAGGATTCTCACAAAATCTTCTTTCGAACTCGCTAATACCTTTAGCCTTGCCATTAGGAGCCTCTTCACCTTTCCTCTTCTTGACACCCCCACTTCTTCTCCGCCTCCGTTAGCCACGCTCTTACTCATCTTCCTCGCATAAGCCTCAGCCTCCTTAATTCTCAATGAGAAACTTGGAGCACAGGATCCCAAGATAGTGCCCTTAGGGTCTCTAGAGTCTGCTCCGCATGCCCAAGTCTCCCCATATACCAATCCAAATACTCGCGTGGCAGGAAGGTGTTGCTAGAGCGTGTGAGGAAGGTCCTACGACTAAAGCCGGCCTCGCCCCACATCTGAGAAAGAAGGACTGAGGCACTATCATCCAACTGAAGTACCCCAAAAGGAAAATCATCTCTCTCCTCGTCCCAACCCTCCGGGATGGTCTGCACCAAACCATACTGACGAAGCACTCTAGAGGGATAGTAAAAGGTAGTCCCAGAAAGGGTTGGAACTTTGATCATGTGAAGTCCCACTTGTTTCTCCCTCACAGAGTGAATGTGCCAATGGGGCACCACCCACTGAATGTCGTCAGTCACCATTTCCGCCAAATACTTTTCCCAACCTTTGAGAGTCATGCCCTCAAACCGCTCCACCATGCCTCTAATGCGGTACATCCACGGGGCCACCTTCAGAGAAGCCGCCGGTTTATTCACTCGAAGCCGCTCTTGCAACCACATGATCAAAAGCCTATCACTACCACAAGGCATCCCACCATAAGCCGCGAGATGGGGAATCCCACAGAGCATCTCCCCAAGAATGGCCGGTACAATGTCATAACCCAAACGAGCCAAGTTCACCATACCCAAACATCCTTCACTGGCAAATCCCACCTCAGAAGGGAAAAGGATAGAGTTAAACAAGCACAGTGCAAGATGGTCCAAGGAGCGGTTAGAGGTCACGTCTGCATGCATGAAGTGTTGTGGCATCCAAGAAAGGTCGACATAACCGCCCCTAGCATACCTATCAAAGTCATCCGCGGGTACGCCAAAGGTCACCAACTTGTCCTCAAGCAAACGAAGTCAAAAGGCAAGGCAACTTTACCCTTCCCTTCGTAGCCACATAATGCTGCGATGTCTTCATAAGTGGGTGTTATCTCGTTGAATGAAAAGTTGAAGACATGGAGGGTATCATTCCAAAATCTCCCACAGGCTTGCAAGAGGTTGGTTTTGGAGTTCATGTGCAAAAGTGACCAAAGACACTTTATCCCATACCGTTCATCAAGCTTCCTACGACTAGAACTAGGAAGTTTGGCAACCCACTTCTCCAAAGAGGTTATAAAGACTTTCTTCTCAAGACTTGTGATTCTAGCCTCTTGATCCATGGCAAAGAGCAAGAAAATTGGCTAAAAGGAACTCAAAAAACTGCTCAAAAAGTTGCTGGTACGTTTTGTGGCTGCAAAGGGTTCATTAAATAGGGCACGGACTCCCACTCTTGCCAGGAAAAGGAAAAGCAGAGCCGACTACAGACTTGGCCACGCAGCCACTTGTGATATTGGAAGATATGGCCACGCGGCCAACATTGCTCTGTGCCTTGCCATGGCCATGCGGCCAACTTTGCTCTGTGCCTTGCCATGGCCATGCGGCCAACATTGCTCTGGGCCTCCCCATGGCCATGCGGCCAACATCGCTCCATGCAGAAATTTGGTTTATTTCTTCCCACTCCGTGACGGATCCATGCAACTACGTACCTGCCCCCTTCCATGGCTCATGCATTGTATAAAATTAAGAACATTTGTAAAATAACTAGTTTGCACAAGTAGGCTCCCACAATAAAATTGCATTTTTAGAACATAATATACATACATGCATTTTGTACATCTGTTCTATACATACATATTCTTCTGCTCTCTACTAGCTGACAGTGTAGGAAATAAAAGATGGGCCCCCGCCTAATCAGAATCCTCCTCCGTGGTGTCTCCACGCCGCGCTAAAGCCCGAGAGCTACCGGCACCCGAACTCAGTCCCCGGACCGCTCGACCACCAATATGAGAAGAGCCCGCACCATTCGGAGACCATTCCCGACGCTGGGGTGACGCAACGTCGTCCCTCTGACAAGTACATGAACGGTACGCCTCCCTCAGTAAGCGCATCAACACGTTCTCCCGCCGAGCTGAACGGATATAGGCCTCCCGAGTCACCTGAAAGTGAAACCAAGGCAATGATTACAATGCAGAGAGAAATAAGTGTGTGCGAACATGACTGATATAAAGCACAAAGCCTTACCACAGCGTCGGGCGGAGGAAGAATGTCTCCTCAACAAGATCTGCATCAGTCGGCTCCAAGCTAAGCTCCATCTCCGGCCGCCCTCATCACTCTCACGCTACTCGAGCGAAGGGGCATGTCAACCAAAGGCCGACTCCGACCAACATACTGGGCCGAGCTCGATCCTCTCCCGATAGCATCCTAGCCCGAACCTGAGGGCTGATCAGCCGTGTCCGCACGTAACCGGCATAGTCGTCACTCCCTCTGTAATGCTCTGCCGGAGGGGAGCCAAGAAAGTCGCCAACCTCGCGGGACGAAGCATATCCCGAGGAGGGTCATAAGGAGCCCACGGTAACGCACCAGCCCTGTGCTGACGAACCACCCTCTCCCCAAGATACATGGCCTCCCCGTTGAGACCCACAAGCAGAACCCTAGAAGCGGTCAACTCCACTACATAGGGACCCACCGAAGCCTCGTTGGCCAGGCTCCATGGGTAAAATCTAACCCCGATGGGCTCAGATATCGCGAACACCCTCCTCAGATCAGCAGCATCTACTGTCTTCCTGTCCCGTTTCTGCGGGAAGGAGCCTGTTGCCCTTGCACCAGTACGACATGATGGGAACAACCTTGTTAACACTCATCACCAACTGAAAAGGGGCGACATCGAAGACCTCGTACACCAAGCCTGTGCATATAATGAGAGAGACATTTCAGACCAAAAGATAGAACAGAAATCTCAACAAGTGAAAATAAGGGTAGTCAAGAGCGTACCTAAAAGGCGAACTGGAACCGTCAAAGGCCGACGAGCTAGCCCTCGAGCAATGGTCCAAAGCCCTGTAATCTCAGTCAAACCGGCTCCGCCCCAAGAAATCCCACCGACTAGGTCCAAGTCCACAAAATCCCCTAGCAGTGAGTACCGGCAGACAGTAGCCCACTGGGAAACAAAATCTCCGAAAAGCTATACGATAAGAACAGCCGGACCAAGCAATCCAAATCATACTCCCCCCTACTAAAGGCTTCAATAGCCACCTCCACCAAGCGATTCACCTTCCGGCCTCCACTCCATAACCCTTGACACTTCCTCCCAGGTCGGTGTCGACTCCCAGCAGAGCCTGTCTATAATCCCGCCGCTCCGCCAAGCTCTCATCAAAAAGCAAAGGGGTACCAGTAAACCTCAACCTGTGATGGCGCAAAATCTGTCGGCGTGATGGTAATCTCTCCCCAACTGAAGTGGAAGGTATGGGTGTTATCCCACCAGAACTCCGGAACACCTCTATCACCACTGCCACCTTCAGGGTAAACCCGACCATGCGGACACTGTCAAAGAATGGGCCAAAGCCCATGGCCTCGATCCGAGCACGCAAACCGCCCGCGGTCCTCGGCAGGGACGCCCACAGTTTGCCCACAGTCACTGTGGACCCACGAGCCTTGATCATCTGCAGGTAAACACAGCACAGGTATGTTACCATTCTAGCAATTTACAATTCCAGCAATTTAAATTCTAGCATTCCATCATTCTAGCATTTCATATTATGTGCATAAAACAACAAATGTGCGAGAAGGAGAGGAATGAAAATTCGAAATTTACCTCTCGCGTCTCCGGAAGCCCCATCGACCAAATGACGCTCAGAGTCGATGTAAAAATCGTAATCTTGTCGAACGTGGACCGCAGCAGATTATCGCGATAATCCGAGTCGCGGCTCGTGGTCTCAACCGCCCCGTGGAATCAAAGGCGCGCCGCTTCAAAGCCCGCTCCTGGGTCAGCAGCCCCTACATTTCCTCCGCCTTGAGCATTACCGTGCCCCTCTCCTTGTGGCTCTTGTTGTGGAATCATATACCCACTTGGCCCGGGAAATCTCTAAATAACGCCTCATTGATCTAATCTGCCATAGCTTCAAGAGATATGTGAAAGAAGGCTTCGAAATTATCAAAATCTGAGCTTTCTCTCTCTAAAAACTCAATTTTCTCACTCTAACTCGTCAATGGAGGAAGGAA
>JAOWBW010000382.1:1175711-1244659 GCA_026119855.1 Campanula takesimana | reverse complement strand
TGACAGTCACCAGATTTGATAACCAAGTGGGATATTCGATCACCCTGATGAAACCCACACGGAGTAGCTTCAATCTCCTTTCTTTTGCCTTGCAAAGACCATTCCGGCTTAATGCGGCGCAGCTTCTGTTTGACTGGCTTAGCGTCTGGTGCTGTCGGGATCCTGTGCTCTACGATCGAGTTGTCGAGCCCCGGCATGTCCTTATAAGACATGCGAACACATCCACATATTCTTTGAGTAGCTCAATCAGTGCTTCCTTTTCGGCTCCACTGAAGAAGCTTCCAATCTGCGTTTCCTTAGGCTCGGCTTCGGTCCCAAATTCACGCATGTTAACACCTCATCGGCATCTTGGGCTCGAGATTCTTTTGATTAATAACCTGTTCTGAGATCTCTTTAATGTATTCATCATTTAATGTGTTTGTGTCTGCCTCTTCTAATGAATCATTATTAACTAAGTGTATATCATTAGTTTGATTATTAGCCAATTTATCAGTTAAAAGAGTGACTATGGAGGGATACTCGGAAAGGTCGAGGGTTTCATTCATGGCAAAAGGGAAAATAGCGTTTGCAACAAGATCATAGTCTTCAGACGTAAGGTCGTCAGACTAGAGGAAGACTCAAATTCAAAATGTAAAACACTAGACTCTGGGGACGGGATTTGGGTGAGTGACAGGAGATGCTGCAGGAGCGGCGACAGGAGAAGGAGTAAGCCCCAGTGTTTCCATCATAAATTCTGGAGTAGCTATAGGTCCCCCAATGATGCACCAATCTTGAGCTTGTCCCCTATGGGTACCACCAATGTCTTGGGTCCACCTTATCTTCAGAATCGTCCCGATGACGGCAACCATGCTTCGTGCAGCCCCAGATTACCCAGATGTTGAAGCAGATATTGGCCGTCCCACGTCTCAGTCAAACTTGGAGTTTCTGCGGCTCTATTGCTGGCTTGTCAAGGGTTGCGGCTTCAAGTTGATCTGCCAAGTCATCTGCAACCTTGGTGGAGTACTCATGCTGATGGTTCTAACTCTGCCCGTGGCTTTATCATATTCCATGTAAGTCAGCTTCATGTTGGACCGATCGAATTCCACATCTCTGAAAATCTCGAACCCTTTCTGCATTTCCCGGTGTGGTCAATCCATGGCTCGGCGAACTCAAAACACGAAAACTCCTCGCCTTCCCTGACAAAGTAGCTATTCAGGGACAGGCGGTATGGCCGCATTTCAGGGTTTTGTAGGGAAGCTTCATCTTTTTAAGCAATTCTATCCTTTGGTGCTCCATCTTGTCTTCAAAGATAAGGGTGTATCCTAGACCGAACAACCCTCGATGATTAATCTCTCAACCAATTCTGTGGGCCTTGCAAGTTCTTTACCTAGCCCCAGCCCCGGTATAAAAACCTATGTTACGCAGTATCTTGACAACAGGTGCCACTTTGTCCGTTGTTTTGGTGAGGTCGATGGTGCAGATCTGTGCTTGAGCGACTATTTTTAAGCCATTGAAGAGTCGGCTCTCTTCCCCATGCTGAATCTGTAAGACAGGAACGCCCTTGGTGTCCGTCCCTTGGGCAGTTACAAGATCACTGTAGATGATGGTCACTTCATTACAGATTGAAACTTTACACACTGGTGCAAGGAAGATGGGACAGCGCCCGACTGATGTAACCATGGCCGGCCGAGGAGGAGTGAGAAGGTTGCGGGGATGTCTATGACGTGGAAATCTGTCGGCAGGATCTTCGTTCCGATGGTAATGGGCAGGGTGACTTCGCCTATCACGGCGCGGCACGTAGAGTCATAAGCTTTGATGGTTTGTTTGGATGGGCGTAAATCAACACCATGAACGCCAACCACATCCATCATCCTTGAAGCAGGATATTAATAGCAGAACCATTGTCAATGAATACACGGGGAATCTCTTGCCATTACTTCGACAGTGATGTACAAAGGCTCATTATGATCAACTCCGAACACTGGCTTGTCTAGCTCCGAGAAAGTGATGATGTTTCCATAGTGGATATTACCAATCATGTGGGTGACGTCCTCCGGGGTAATAGTGGATGGTACCATGGTGGCGGTGAGGTTTTGCTCGAACATGAGGCGATGGGCTAGGGAGGAGGTGAGTAGGGACCATAGTGAAATATGGGCTTGGTTTGTTTGAGTTGAGTGAGGATAGGGTCTTCTTTGTCTAGGTCGGCTTGCTCGGGTTCCTTCCCAAAGACTTTCTTTGCACCCTTCGGGTCGGATTGGTACACTGACGGTTCTCGTAAGGAGACAAACTTCTGCACGTAGCTCCTCCAAAGACAATGGCGAGTCATGACAAGGGAGCGAAACTTCGGTTTTTCGCCTCCTCGAAGATTTCTGCCCAAGAAAGAGGTTGAGAGGGCTTGGGACTCTCTTCCCTCTAGAGATTCGACTTCACTCACTAGTTCTTCTAAAGACAACAAGTAGCAAGAAGATTCTTTATTATTAGTTATTGAAATACAACCCATCTCATCACAGTCCGCCACAACAGGCTCGGCCGGATCAGTGATCTCACTAAGTTCTACCATGAGTACATTGCTAGCTACATAATCTCTAGGGTCTTCGATGACTCCCTTGTGGATGAGCTCTTGCACGCCTTCTTGAGTTCAAAGCTTCTCGGTAGTGTGACCGGTGCACTTGTGGTAGTGGCAAAACTTCGACAAATCGCAACCAAGGCGGGGAAGGTGTCCTTCTAATGGTTCAAGCATTTCTAGCGTCACCAATGCCATGAAGATATCCACCATCGTGAGCCTATCTTGTCAAAGGCGTCCATGAGCTCTAGAATACTAATCTCGCATGTTTGCACCATATTCACCCCACCCCCATTGTTAGGAAGAGGGTTATTCACCACATTAGGACCTTTCGGCTTCTCAATCTTCTTGTCATTGATCAACCCTTGTACTACGCGCTTCAATTGAATACAACCATCCGTTGTGTGCCCGATGTGCTTGTGATACTTGCAGAACTTGGAGGCGTCCAAATCAGTTCTTGGGTAGGCGGGCTGGTAATTCCAAAGGTTTGATAAGACCTCTCTTGACTAACACGTCAAAGACTTTCCCCATAGGCATTCCAAAATCGTCAAAGTGCTCCCTCTCTCTTTGCGGTGGAGCCCATTCCTTGTTACGGCTTGGACATCTAACGAGACCTCTTCTGGACCATATTCACTTGGCCGACGGCCTCCTTTCCACCCCTAGGAGGCGTAGGCGCAGTAGGAGCCTTGTAGCGGAAGGAATTGTGTTGTTGATCTTTGGACTTTCCTTTGGCGGCACAATCCCAGTGAACCCTACTTCGTACCTTACTCCGGCGTCAACCATTTCCCGCAAATCAGGGAAGTAACCATTACCTATAGCTGCTTCATCTCCGGTAGCAAGCATTTGTAGAAAATCTGTTTCTGTTCCTTCGCCTTTGGTGGGTATTGGACCTCACACAAACGATGGTTCCACCTCTTGTAAAAATCATAAATAGCCTCGCGGGCTTTTGCATAGTGTTCTCAAGATCTGTTCGATTCACGTGCCAATCCAAGTTAGCTTGATACTTCTCACAGAAAATGGCGCTGATCTGATCCCAAGTTTGCCTCTCGCTTGGTTCTAGCCCCAAGAACCAACGCAGAGCTATGCCATCCAAAGTGCTATGAAATACGCGAGCCATTTGTTCGTTGGTGCAGTCACGAGCCCTCATGGCCAACACATAACTATCCAAATGAGTCTTAGGACACGAGTCACCATGAAAATTGCCACCTTAGGCATCTTGAAATCCTTGGGGAGAGCCCCACTTGGCTAGGGTTGATTGTCTTGGTAGTCGGTGCACTTTGCTTATCCACGGTCTCGATCAACTTTCGCATTTGCTCTTGCATGGCCATAACCACTGGGTGATTGGAGATGTCGGGGATAGTTTCTGACAAAATGACGGGAGGAGTAGTGGAAGCAGTAGCAGCGGCCATCCCAATACTCAGAGGCAACGAGGGTGCGGGTAGTTTGCTAGCGGAGAGGTAGCCACCAAGCAATTCAGGGGAAGGTTCATAGACAGCCTTGTTCTTGCTCATGGTAGTGAAACCTTGTTGGGTGTAGAGAGATGGAGGCGGAACATTGCGGTAGCTTGGGAATGGGAAGGCAGTAGCATTGGTGTTGGGGAGACAGTTGGTATTGACCTCTTCATCTTCGACATAAATGAAATTCTCTCCATCGGGCACCAGTTTAGTCCCCTTTTGTTGAACGTGACCTTCAACTGTTGGTTCTGATCTTCCAACATCTTGTTGCTTTCCTCGAGATTCCTGATCTTGGTTTCGAGACCGGCTAGGAAGTTCTGGAGGCTCGGGGGAATACCATTGAGAGTAGCCTCGGTGTTGAGCTCGGCGGTACTGGCAGGAGGAACAGAGGCTGAAGCTGAAGCGGGAGTTGACATTGCTGATGACGAGACTGAGAACGTGGACGGAGTAGAAGCTTCACGTTGTAGTCGACCACCCGAACGGATCCAAACTCGCTTTGCTGAAAGATTGAAGGGCAATGGAGCTTTAGGAGAGGGGAAGGCTCATGCAAAGTATATTTTAATTTACAAAAAACATACATTATTTACATCCTAATCGGTTGGAAGGGATACCCCTTTTTCGCAACTAGTTAGGAGACTACGATCAGTGGAGGCCATCATTACGTCTATAGACCCCTCGTTTTTCACCTGCATGCACACCCCAAACGGACAATTTGGGCGAGCTCCTATAGGGCAAGCGGCTTCCACCAACCATCGGATCCTACGACTAACCCCCTTAAAGGCATTTAACGTGACGTCTATGTTACATCCTACGTAAGTTAATGATGAGCGGAGATCTTGACAATAAACACTCATCTCACCATGGAACGTCCCTTATAGGGAAATCACTTTTTTGTGCACTTTCTCTCAAAGATCTCGATTCATCATTGACTTGGGGATGACTCGACATAGACAGCGCGTTAATTGACTATTAAGAAAAAAGCTAGCCAAACCAAACGGTCAAAACCTAGGTGTGTTACCTATACTAGTGTGGGTTGACACGGGTTAGGTAAAAGGTTCCCACCGCTCGCGGAACGTACACGGTGAGTGGAGTAGACGAGTGACTCGAAAAGAGGGCGACAGTAGCGCACAAATTCCTGCACATCGAATACCCCGGGTAATGGGGACTTGTGCAGTGCTGACACGGACTAGTGGTAGTGTGTGGCAAGAAACTAATTCTTTTTAAGGAGAAAAGAGAGAAGTTTTTGATGTTAGGATGATGCAATGCAATGCATGAGAGAGAGAGAGAGAGAGAATAATGTACAAGGGAGCATAGCAGAGTTTTGTTTGACCCTAAAACTAAAGCGAAGATAACAAGGGTATATGGTACAAGGTACAAGGTACAAGTATTAACATGACGGAGTGTGCGGGTGCATGTGTAAACATGGCGGGCGTGTGCATGTGTAAACATGGCAGGTGTGTGCATGTGTTAAACATGGCAAGTGTGCGCATGTGTAAACATGGCAAGTGTGTGTGCATGTGCAAACATGGCAAGTGTATGTAGGGTGCATGTGTAAACATGGCGGGCGTGTGCATGTGTAAACATGGCAGGTGTGTGCATGTGTTAAACATGGCAAGTGTGAGCATGTGTAAACATGGCAAGTGTGTGTGCATGTGCAAACATGGCAAGTGTATGTAGGGTGCATGTGTAAACATGGCAAGTGCGTGCATGTGTAAACATGGCAAGTGTGTGTAGGGTGCATGTGTAAACATGGCAGGTGTGTGTAGGCTGCATGTGTATACATGGCAGGTGTGTGTAGGGTGCAAACATGGCAGGTGTGTGCATGTGTTAAACATGGCAAGTGTGTGTGCATGTGTGAACATGGCAGAAGTGTGCATGTGTAAACATGGCAGGTGTGTGCATGTGTAAACATGGCAAGTGTGTGCATGTGTAAACATGGCAGGTGTGTGCATGTGTGAACATGGCAGAAGTGTAAGGTGCATGTGAGAACATGGCAAAGTGTAAGGTGCATGTGAGAACATGGCAGACATCATGATGTGAACGAAAGTTAGACCCACTAAGTTTGAAAAAGTTTCAAAGCAGTCCCCAGCAGAGTCGCCACTGTGAATACCCCTTTCCGATGAAGCGACGCATGGGAAATATCTTGTGATTATTTTTATTTACAAAAGGATATTCGTAACGACATTAAAATTATGAGAGTCGCCCACGCCGTTTTAATTAAAGCCAAAACATCGAAAAAGCATTTTAGTGGGTTCGGGGTCAAATTACAACAGAGAAGAATATTGAACGTTATCACTCCTATTGCCCGAATTGATCGGTCTTTCTATCATGATGAATGTGTTAGTAGTGTGTTAGTGATTTAGACCGGATCCGACGATTGCCTACGTTCCTCTCAATGTGAGAAGCTCAGGTCAGCGTAGTTCGCACATAATTAGAATGTGGAGAGAGAATAGGGATCATGCATAATGAAGAGGGAGGATAAAGAAACATGCAGGATGATCACATCCTAGAATAATGACTATGCCATCAATGAGATCTCAATGAACATTCATCACATTCATCATGGGAGGATTATTGATCATGGAAGTAATTACCTAAAGTTTAGGGTTTAGAAATAGTTCCTAGATCATCCTTGGGTTGATGAACCCTAGATCATCATCGGCTATGAAATAACATGCAAACATGAAGATCGCAACCCTAATATAGCATAAATAAGGTTTTAATCTATGAACACGATGAACATATGAAGAACATATTATGAACATATGAATGAACATGCAAAGCATATGAAGAAACTATGAATAAACATGCAAGAACATGAATATTATGAAGAACACATGAATAAACATATTAAGAATATGAATATCAAAGATCTACATTAAAAATAATGTAAGAACATGAAGAAAAAATTAGAAAACTTACCTTTGTTGGCAAGAAATAACCTTTGATCTTCTTGGGATTCTTGAGAGTGTTTTTGGAGAGTTTTAGAGGGCAAAATATTGTTTAAGAACTCCAAAATTCGTACTTAGAGCTCTCCAAATCGGATCCCTAAACCAATAGCATGGGATTGGTTTATATAGTAAACTGATGGGAGGATCTGATGGTCCAGATCATCCGGCGCAAGGTTGGCCGCCTGGCCAAGAATGAAGACGGCGACAATGTTGGCCGCGTGCCAAGGTCGAGGCTGGCAAAGTTGGCCGCCTGGCCAAGTCTGCAGGCTGACTTGATTTTCAAGCTAGGGTTTCACTGTTGCTTTATGGTAACCCTAAGTTGCCTATTTTGATAGATTTTGCCATAAATGAGATATTTTGGGAATCCAGGACAAGTCTTTGCAAGGTTTCTAATTCCTATAAAGTCCTTGTATTTTTGGGAAAGTCCTAATAAACTCATTTTCAGGTCGGGTACTAACACCATCACCCGCGATAGGAATGCATGGGCGTGAGCAAAGTCCAAACAAGAAAGAGCAAACTGGGGCTACCCCCTTTAAATAATAAATAAAAAGGGTCATTCAGTCTTCGTAGGTTCTAGAGTGTCTTTAGTCTAAAGTCCACCTTGGACTATCTTTGTTTCTTTAGTAAAAGTCCACCCCGGATTAGTCGTTTTTATTTCAAATAATAAAAGAGTCTTTATTTCTTTTCTCTCTAGACTTGAGACATAATCTTGCATAAATCAATTCCATGAAAATTGTCTTATTCACCATCTTCACTTGATTGCTATATCGTTATATGATGAATTAATCTTAATCTTACTCATTAATGACGACTCATTAAAAGGTAAATGGACCCACAAACCATTCACATAACTAAGTACATAATTAGTCTCAAGATAACAAATGCTTTGACCAATTGGGATGAACGAATCACTTTCTCTTCTCTCTACATTCTACCCCCATACACTCTCTCTACACACTCACCCCTTGTACACCCTTCATGTACACTCTCTATATACACCTTCTCCCATACACTATCCTCATACGCCTCTCATCCCACCATTAGACCCTTTTCCATACGGTCATGACAAAGAAATGGACTGCGGTTGCTCATCATCAAATAGACATCCATGCTGCCACAATTTAAGGGGTTGTTTGTTCCCTTCATAAGTACTACATGCCGATACACCGGGGCTGTCCGTATCCCATCGCAAATATAAAAGGAATGTACGAGGTCATTCATGCCATTAATAGGTGCACGTGATAATCCGATGGAGCTCTACCGGTGAAGATCAAGGGGCTAAGATGCCCGCCGCCAGCAAAAGGCCGCTTGAACTATAAGGAGGCTACCTCGCAATTGAGAGAGGCGAAGAAAACTAGGGGCTCGTCTTGCCCAATGTTTCATGTACAAATGTATATATATATATAAAAAAAAAGGGGGCTCGCTAGGTTGAAACCCAAAAGGGCGACCTAAGCAAAAGTTAGAGCATTGCACAAAAAAGAAGCCCGCTAGGTTGAAAACCCGAAAGGGCGGCCTAGGCAAAAAAAGGGTGTGTACAAAGAAATAAAAGAAAAATAGAAGGGGCTATCACCATAGAAAAATAAAAGTCTCATTTTCTTTTTACTTCAAATGTTCTATTTTTCTTTCTTTCCCCACAAAGAAGATTAACACGGCAGCAGCAGCCCATGACATCTAGAATGGAGCAAGACACGGCAATGAGCTACAATGATGTAGCCAGCCTCGACAAGGAACAACTCACCTCAGTTAAACGAACCTCACACCTCTAAACTCAACCCCAACTTCATCATCATCCGGGCCTTCCCCGAACTACGCGGACCTGAGCTTCTCACCTTGAGGAGAACGTAGGCAACCTTAGGGTCCGGTCCAAAATATACACAACCCACCTCGTAGCCAATTTTCCTTGTCTTCTCTCTTGGCCCATATTTCTACTCCTGACTTCTTCACTCACAATTGATCAAAACATTTATTATTTCGAGACTACTTGTCTAAAACATAATCATAAGATGCATAACTAATCAACGAGGTCCATTCTCGAGCAATCAAATGAGAATATTGAATAAAAAAATTTCAAATGTCTCGACAAGTCTTCCGTTCTACAATCTAGGAAAGAGCTAAACACTTACTTTCTGTCAAGCAGGGGCTTCCTCCCTTTTGTACATATATACACTCAGTTGCCCAAAGAGTCAAAATGTGAGTACTATCTCTCTCTCTCTTACTCTCCCCAAAATGCCCCCGCATGTTTTCAAACAATTCTTTTTTCCTTTTTTGAGTCGACTGAATGATTTCAAAAAAAAAAAAAAAATGATGACGCAAAAGAGATGCCCGCTAGATTGAAAACCCGCAAGGGCGGTCTAGGCAGAAAAAAGGGTGCGTCTTAAAGGAGGTAGGATACCCCGCTCTACACCCTTATCGAACTAGGGCTTCCCCAACAGAATGGGTCGACTATGTGGTTTCTCGGAGAATATCGAGGCTTCGACAAGCACATACTTAGAAGAAGGGCATCCCTCATCATCAAGCTCGACGTAGAATTTCTCAAAGGAGAAGGGTGCCCGCTCACCAAATTAGATAATCCCCAACGGAATGGGTCGACTATGTGGTTTCCCAAAGAATACCGAGGCTTCAACAAGGATGTACCCCTCATCGTCAAACTCTGCACATGACGAACACTTTGAATTTGTTAGAATCATAACTAATTATAAGACATCTTTATAAAATCATAACACTTTCAAAAGTATTCTCTTCCCTGACACTTTGTTTATAAACCCGAACTCTCGGTCTCCACAAAATTGTAAAAAGATCCTCGATACATCTGAGACCCATCTCCGTGATTCTTGAGTTGACTCGGTCCTTTACCCTATCTCCTACACTTTAGGGAACCCCTAGGCCTAAACCCTCAACTCTCTACGTCCCAATCTGACTTGATTCAAAACCTTAGGTCCCGCACCTACCCGGTCAGTCTTACATAGGTTACACCATAACCCCTTAGCTCGACCCTCCACAAGTTAGTAGCGTGACTCCTAAAGCCTTAAACCAGTCTACCGAATCCAAATCCTTAGAATGACCCATTAGGTCCCGAACCTACCGGTCTCGAGTCTACCTGATCTCTTAGATCCCAAACCTACCAATATATATTCATCCATACCATTTCTAAAACCATGGCTCTCTTATCCTCTTAGGTATACATAGTCTAACCTGTGGAGCAATCCCTGAGATCCCAAGACCATTCGAGTCTACCAAACACCTACCTTTTAGGTCTCTAGAATATCTGATCCATACCTTAGGCCTCAACCACTAAACCTTTAGGTCACAAGACTTTCTACCCTTTAGGTCTCTCACCTTACATCTCCACCCTTTGGACTCTTTAATTCCCAAGCCTACTTGGTCCGACTAAAAGCGACACATCTACGTCTCCCGACTCCCGTCATGTCCAAGCCATGACCCTACCACTCTTAAACCTACCAAGTACCAACCTAGTGTCACCCATTAGCCTCAAAAGACTTCCTAGTCTGACCTTCAACCCCTTAAGGACTCTAACCTACTTAATCCAAGCCGAGTCCAAACCTCGCCACCTACAAGGTCCACCCTTGAACTCCATGGATATCAAACATCGCTCCCCCAACGAGTCCAAATCTCAAACCTTGCTCAAGTACATAGGATCTCCTGCGCACCACGCCATGCCATAGGGATCTCAATACCCATCAGGTTAAAACCCGTGTCCTTAAACACCTTTGGTCCCATCCCTAACCTACCTTCGCAATTGCCAATGAGCTTAGTCACACGCATGACCTCTAAGACAAAATTAAGTCATAAGCATACCCAATCCTGTTAGGTACCTATTGCACTCGAGCAAAGTCTTTGAGACTCAAGTCCATACCTATGCGCCAACATGGTCACATATCCAAACCCATTTCCCGCACCTATGGTTCGCACCTAGCCTAAACTTTCAAACACTCTAGGATCCAAGCCCGACATGCGTATTAGGTACTAGGATCATCCAATCCCAATCCGTTGCTCCTTGGCCGACCTCAAACCTGCTTGGTCCTAACCCATAACGCGGTTTCTCTAGGACAAAAGACTTACCCGCTTGAAAGCCTTATGTCCCAACGCTACCCTGCCTAGCCTTCGATCTCCTAGATCTCACGCCTACCATTCCATTAGGCCCCGGTCTCCTTAACACATGTCTGAGTCTTACCCTAGCTAAACCCTAGCACTCTAGCCTAGGTCTAACCTATCGAGCCTATCCAGCCATGAGGTATTAAGCTCACCTACCCCAAACCGCAACACTCTTAGACCTCAAACTTGCTCGGTCTAAACCAAGACAAACTTCAAATGCTTTCGGTCTCCAAACCCTAGCCTCAAGCCTAGGTAGTCACCTTCTATTCAAAGCCTAGCCTTAAACCTAGGTAATCGCATTCCCTCTAAACCCTAGTCCCAAACCTAGGTAATCGCCTTCTCTCTAAACCCTAGCCTCAAGCCTAAGTAGTCACCTTCTATCCGAAGCCTAGCCTTAAACCTAGGTAATCACATTCTCTCAACCCTAGCCTCAAGCATAGGTGGCCACATCCTCTACAAACCCTAGCCTCTAGCCTAGGAAGTCACATGCGCTCCGAACCCTAGCCTCAAGCCTAGGTAATCACATCTTCCCAAACCCTAGCCTCAAGCCTAGGTAATCACATCTTCCCAAACCCTAGCCTCAAGCCTAGGTAGTCACATTCCCTCCAAACCCTAGCCTCAAGCCTAGGTAGTTGCATTCTCTCCAAACCCTAGCCCCAAGCCTAGGTAATTACATCCTTCCAAACCCTAGCCTAAAGCCTAGGAAGTTACATCCTTCTTAAACCTAGCCTTGATCCTAGGTAGTCACATTCCCTCCAAACCCTAGCGTCAAGCCTAGGTAGTCGACATTCTTTCCAAACCCTAGCCTCAAACCTAGGAAGTCGTGTTCTCCCAAACCCTAGCCTCAAGCCTAGGTAGTCACATATCCTCTCTAAACCCTAGCCTTAAGCCTAGGAAACCGCAACATCCTCTTTAACCCTAGCCCAAGTTCTAGGGAATTTCCAAAGCCCCGCATGCAACATCATTTCCAAATTCCCGAAACCCTAGTCTCGAAACCTAGGAAGTTTACAATCTCAATCCCCCATCTTATTAAACCCTAGCCGTGAGCCTAGGAAGCCATACCCTCACTAAACCCTAGCGTCGAGCCTAGGATTCAACATTCCCTTCAAAACCCTAGCATCTAGGAAGTTCCCAAACCTCAACCTCTCCAAGCCCTAGCACTAAGCCTAGGATAGAATACTCTCCTCGTGCTTAAATGAACTCCAATCCCTAGCCCGTAAGCCTAGGAAACCCACATTATCTCCAAGACATAATCTAAAGCCCAAGAAGCCGTGTCATCTTTGGCATCCCTATCTCAAGATTAGGAGATCACCATCTTCCTTATTCCCTTTCCTTAAAAAGCCTTAGGTCCTACCTCTAGGCAACCAAGAAAAATGTCCCTTACCTAACACCTTGGTCTCAATGGCTCGTAGCCTCATTCCCTCCTAAATTAGGATAAGCGGAACCCAGATCATGTTTCCCATATTAGAGACTCCCTGAGAGTCCATCTCCTTCGCGTCCCCCTAAAGGTCCTTCGCCCTTGTGACTCACCAAAGAGTCCTTTGTGACTCCCCGAGAGTCTATCACCTTTGTGACTCCTCGAGAGTCTATCACCTTTGTGACTCCCCGAGAGTTCATCCCGTTTGCGGCTTCATAACAATCCATCATCTTTGCCTCCACATGCAAAATTCCAGTTTTACCCCTAGTACATTCCCCTTTGTTCATTTTAGGTGCCCTTAACCTATTTTGACCGATATTCGTTACCTTTGGGTACGGAAATCCCCTTAAAATTTCCATTTCTATCCCATCTTCACCGCGATTATCGGAACTTGTCCGTTTCTACCTCATTATCCGCCAATATTTTCTTAGGATTCGTGTGATTGCAGAGACTCGTTAGCCTCTATGTCATGCGCATCCTAGATCGATCGTGATTGGCAGAGACCCGTTCGTCTCTAATTGCGAGAGATCCAGCATCTATTATTTTACCACTTCCACCGTGAGGCCATTTAGATGCCGTAGTCTTTATTGTCTAATTAGCCCCAAATATTTGCTTAGGATTCGTATGATTGCAGAGACTCATTCGCCTCTATGTCATGTGCATCCTAGATCGATCGTGATTGGCAGAGACCCGTTCGTCTCTAATTGTGAGAGATCCAGCATCTATTATTTTACCACTTCTACCGTGAGGCCATTTAGATGCCGTAGTCTTTATTGTCTCATTAGCCCCAAATATTTGCTTAGGATTCGTATGATTGCAGAGACCCGTTCGCCTCTATGTCATGCGCATCCTAGATCGATCGTGATTGGCAGAGACCCGTTCGTCTCTAATTGCGAGAGATCCAGCATCTATTATTTTACCACTTCCACCGTGAGGCCATTTAGACGCTGTAGTCTTTATTGTCTCATTATCCCTAAATATTTGCTTAGGATTCGTATGATTGCAGAGACCCGTTCGCCTCTATGTCATGCGCATCCTAGATCGATCGTGATTGGCAGACACCCGTTCGTCTCTAATTGCGAGAGATCCAGCATCTATTATTTTAGCGCGATCGGCAGGAACCCGTTCGTTTCTGATTGCGTTTACCCCGGAAGTTACCACTTCCACCTTGAGGCCATTTAGACGCCGTAGTCTTTATTGTCTCATTATCCCCCAGTATTTGCTTAGGGTTCAGATGATTGTAGAAACCCGTTAGCCTCTGCGTCATGTGCATCCTAGAACGATCGCGGCCGTTGCGAAAGTTCCAGCATTTATTATTTCCATCTTGGGATTATTTAGACGCCGTAGTCTTTATTGTCCCATTATCCCTCTTACCTCCTTTTCCCAAATGATTTCATTGCTTACGAATGTTCGTTCTTCATACAAGATAGTATCAGTAGGATTGTTATCCCCAGCAGGAGTCTGATGTCTCGTTTCCCTAACGAATGTTCAGTCTTCATACAGGATAAGGTCCGTAGGTTTGTTATCCGCAGCAGAAGTTTGATGTCCCGTTTTATCCCCAGTATCTTCGAACTACGACCGGCTTGATTCCTCCGAGGATACGTAGGAAGCCTGAAAAGGTTCAGCCACCCGACCGCCTTGGTCATTTACTATCCCCTCCGAACTACGACCGGCTTGATTCCTCCGAGGATACGTAGGAAGCCTGAAAAGGTTCAGCCACCCGACCGCCTTGGTCATTTACTATCCCCTCCGAACTACGACCGGCTTGATTCCTCCGAGGATACGTAGGAAACCTGAAAAGGTTCAGCCACCCGACCGACATAGTCATCTCTCATCTCCAGCAATTACATTTTTCCCGGCACATGTCTCCCCAGCAAGTCACAATTTCTCCCCAAGCGGAAGGCATTGGTCCCATCAAAGGACAATCATTCTCAATTTCCCCATCAGATTTGAACTACGCGGATACGTAGGTCGCCTGCCAAGGTTCAGCCGTTCCCTTACCTTTCCTCTGTTTTGAAACTCATGTTTCAGAACGGTTCCTATTTTTATCGTCGACCCTCCATTGCCTTGCATGAAGCGTCGCCGAGGGGCTACTGTTAGTACCCGATCTGAAAATGAGTTTATTAGGGATTTTCCAAATACACAAGGACTTTATAGGAATTACAAACCTTGCAAAGACTTGTCCCGGATTCCCAAAATATACCTCATTGTTCTAGATCATCTTAAAGATGGCCAAAATAGGGTTTCCATAAAACATGTAAAACCCTAGCTTAATAATTAAGTCAGCCAGGAATGATGGCCACGCGACCACATTCGCCCAAGTTCCAACCTTGTCCACGCGGCCAACATCGCCGCCGCCCTCCATCTTGGCCACGCGGCCATATCCACCCCGGATGATCTGGACCGTCAGATCTCTCCATCATTTTCTTATTTAAAGACCTCCCTTCCCTCATAATTGGGGGATCCGAATTTGAGAGCTCTTAAGGGACGATTTTGCTCCCAAATCAAGTCATTCAAGCCTCCAAAAACACTCTCAAGAATCCCAAGAAGATCCAAGGTTATTTCTTGCCAACAAAGGTAAGTTTTCTAACTTTTTCTTCATGTTCTTGACATATTATTAATTTAGATCCATAATATTCATATTCTTAATATGTTTATTCATGTGTTCTTCATAATATTCATGTTCCTAACATCTTTATTCATATTTTCTTCATGACATTCATATGTTCATAATATATTCTTCGCATGTTCATCATATTCTTAGGTTAAAACCTTATTTATGCTATATTTAGGGTTACGATCTTCATGTTAACATGTTATTTCATAGCCAATGATGATCTAGGGTTCATCAACCCAAGGATGATATAGGAACTACTTCTAAACCCTAATCTTTAGGTAATTCCCCCCTCATTATGCATGATCCCGATTCTTCTGCCTATTCTAAATTCTTTTCGAACTA
Organism: Campanula takesimana; assembly: GCA_026119855.1. NCBI lineage: Eukaryota > Viridiplantae > Streptophyta > Magnoliopsida > Asterales > Campanulaceae > Campanula > Campanula takesimana. Next base: position 1,229,223 of record JAOWBW010000382.1, on the reverse strand, counting down.
CGCTGACCTGAGCTTCTCACATTGAGAGGAACGTAGGCAATCTTCGGATCCGGTCTCAATCACTAACACACTACATACACCGCATCATGATAGAAAGACCGATCAATTCGGGCAATAGGAGTGATAACGTAAATATTCTTCTCTTGTTGTAATTTGACCCCCGAACCCATTAACATGTTTTTCTCAAAGTTTTGGCTATAATTAAAACGGCGTGGCGACTCTCATATTTTTTATGTTACTATAAATATCCCAATTTCAAACACACGTATTCACACTTTCATACGCTCTCCCCATATTTTTTATTCCATGAGCATTTTTATTATACTTGTGATTTTGTTGTGCAGCGGGACGGGACACTACTTGCCACAGGTTCGTATGATGGGAAAGCTCGAACATGGAGTACAAACGGTGAGTTGCAAGTGTGCTGTCAAACGAAATATTTGCTGCATAAGTATTCTTTTACGAGCAGTGAAGATCATCTTTTCTGACACGTGGTCTATTTGAGTATATCATTATCGTGATATGGATTAGGAAGTACACATATTACATACGAGAGGAAGTGAATCCATTGATTCAGTCTGAACAAACCCTTTTAATATTCATCTTAGGGATGGCCAAACCGGACCGGAAAAGCCCGGAACCGGAGCAAACCGGGGAGGAAACCGGAACCGGAACCGCAAGGCATCCGGGCCGGTTCAGGGTCACATATATGTCGAACCGGACCGGAACCGTAACCCGACCGAAAATCCCTTGTTTTTCAATAATTTTAAGGGGGGGGGGGAGCGGAACCGGACCGGAACCAGAACCGGATTGTGCCAAACCGGAACCGGAACCGGGGTAAGCGCGGGCTGGTTCAGGGTCACCCTTTTGCCGAACCGGAACCGGGCCCGGAACCGGTTTTGGCCATCCCTAATTCATCTAATCCAACTCATTTTAGAAAAAACTTGTTACCTTACGATTCAGTTGTTTCTGACCCAAACTGTGACTTTGAGTTAGCATCTAGTTATAGTTGCTGTTGCAGTCGTCCTTGACAGTTTTGAGGTAGTAAGTTTTGACTATGCTGTATATTGTTGTATAGTGAATAGACTGTTTTTTGCCGGCAACAAATCTTGCTTTGTTATAGATTTCCTGTGTCTTCGCATAACCAGGTTTGTTTATAGGCGCGCGGAACTGATTGGTGTTTGTTCTAAGAAATTGAAATTGTTTGAACTTTAACCAAACATTAATGTCAACTGTATTTATCTCTCAAGTATCCTATAAGATTATTACACAACAAGAAATTATGGATTAAAAGTAGGATATATCTTGTGTATGATAATTCACTTGTTATCAATAACAATCTTTAGAATTTTACTAGGATGATTAGATTGACATTAATAGTTGGTCAAAGTTCACTTGTACTAACCATCAAAATCCAATTGGGACTATCTTTCCGTGATGGTGGGAGTATTTGTTTATGCGATCTTCCCCTTTGTTCACCATTTATGATATACTCCCCCGTTCAATGTTATGACTCCACATTCATACCTTAGTTATGGATAATAAATTCTATAAGGGAAATGTTCCAAAATGAAATGTCGGGGACTCTTAACATGGAATGGGGTATCTTTATCCAGGGGAACGGAGGACTATTTTAAGCAAACACAGGGAAGCCATATTCTGTATAAAGTGGAATAAGAAGGGTGACTATCTTCTTACTGGAAGCTGTGACAAAACTGCCATTGTATGGGATATGAAGACTTATGAATGGAAACAACAATTTTCATTTCATTCAGGTACTACATTGTTAAAGCACTACCGGATGACACTTCCATTAGTACTTCTCAACTGAAATATATTTTCCGGAAAAATCATAGTGTTTATGTCTATTTATTAGGCCCTATTCTTGATGTTGACTGGAGGAACCATGATACTTTTGCAACGAGCTCAGAGGATCGCATGATATATGTATGCAAGATTGGAGAAAGTTGCCCCATCAAAACTTTTTCTGGGCATCAGGTGTGTAAACTGAACTTGGTTATTGGTTGCATCCTTTCTTCTGCCTTCTGTTTCTTTGTAACTTGTAAGTTTTTTACTCTTTAGTGTGACAAACTCTTCCTTCGTTCATCAAAACATTAGATTGTGTGAAAGAATCATAGTCTGATAAGTTGAGATTTCTATGATTTCAGGGAGAAGTTAATTGTGTTAGATGGGATCCAACGGGCTCGTTATTAGCCTCTTGCTCTGAGGATACCACAGCAAAGGTTATACACCCTCTGTCCCAGAAAGATAGTCTTATTTTGACTTTTTATGGTCAACAAAAATAACTTTGACCAAACATTGGTATCAATTTAATGATCACAATGAAATTCTAAAAATTGTTATTGATAAACCACTTAATGATTAATCAATAACCAATTTTAAATTTCACTAGAATGATTAGTATTTATTACCCTTTTCCTGTAACTACTTTGCCCCCTTGTCCGTACTCAAGTATCGTTACTTGGGTTTCTGATACTTGTTCCATCCAGTTACATTATTTCTCCCTTTATTCATATCTTAAAGTTTAACGTCATTGTCATGCATCTTCTTGTCATCAATGACTTTATGTGATTAATGTTTCTCCTTATTGGCATTGAAAGTTGTCATCAATGACTTAACGCGAACTCTAAAATTTTGGTGCAGATTTGGAGTGTGAAACATGACAAGCACATTCACGATTTAAGGAACACTCGAAGGTGTAAACTGAGCTCTACATATGTTGGCTTTTGGTGACTTCTTTTAATTTGGTTTTGATGCTGACATTTGTTGTCTACAGTCGATATATACAATCAGATGGAGTCCCACTGGGCCCGGCACAATCAATCCCAACCAGAAATTAGTGTTGGCTAGGTAAGGTCTTGTCCTCCATGTCAAAGTCTAGTTTTCAACATATTTACCGACATTGCTTTACTTTCATGTGATGGCTGGCTTCTATTCCTGTGTACATATATTTTCTATGTTCTGTTTCTTTGTGTACTTGAAGCAAATTTAAATATTTGCTGTGTTGGTCTTGTGTCTTTTCTCCAGTGTATCATATGACTCGACAGTGAAGCTATGGAATGTAGACACAGGGATAATGCTTCGGAGCTTAAATGGCCACAGGTATGGATGGAGCTAAGAAAACTTATTACTCCCTTCATACCAAAATAAGCCGATTTCCCCAACAAAAAAGAAAAAAGAAAAAGGAGTTGTGTTTATAAGAGTTTGCATTACTTGATCCCAAAACAAGCCATTCAGTTTATTGACTTATTGCATCTAAAATCAGTAATATCAGTAAACAAAGTTGGATTGTTTTTTGTTGGGGTGCAACCCAAAGTCCCACATCGGCAATTGAGGAAATCATTGCAAGCTATATAATAGCACCCACCCACTTCATTAGTATGAGGCCTTTTGGGAAGTTCCCAAAAACAAATCCGTGCGGGCTGGGCCCAAAGCGGACATTATCATACTAGTGTGGGAAAGTGGTGGTGGTGGTGGTCGCGGTCCCTACATTTTTTAATGGGACGTATATAATTTGTGTTTGTAGGAAGGCTGTGTATGCACTTGCATTCAGCCCAAACCAGGAGTACTTGGCAAGTGGATCTTTAGATAAATTCGTGCACATTTGGTCCCTGAAAGAAGGCAAGTTGATGAAAACATATAACTGCAAAGGGAGCGTATGTGAAGTGTGCTGGAACAAGGAAGGTGACAAGATTGCTGCCTGTACGAGTAACCATGCATACAGTATGTGTTTTGGATTTCAGAATGTAAAACAAAGGGTTTAATACTGTCCGTTGCCTTACTTACTTTGTAGGGTGATTAGGCGTATAGTTCTCGTATATGGTGTTAAAAAACTGTTTTTAGACTTACTTGGACGGGTCAATGGGCTTCGAAGAGACCCATGGTCTAGGTTGGTTTGACTTCCATTGCACATTGGAAGGGTGGCCCGCCTAAGGTTGACCGAAGTTGGTCGAGCCTACGTCAGATTTGTGACAGTGGAAAGGGGGAGGGGGGCTGTGTTTGGTGACCCCTACTTAGAGAAACTGTTGTAGGAAGAATAATACTAGGGGCACAAAAAAGTCACAAAAACTTGCTCACAAAATCCTAGGTGTAATGATGTTATTGGTGTTTTTGATTAGAGTGTGGCGGGTCCACTATCGATGCAACCAATAAAATATCGCCACCTCATGTTGTGAGCAAGATTTTGTGACCTTATTTTGTGCCCCTAGCATTGCTCGTTATAGGAATGTAGATGGATAGACAATTGTGTACAGATTGACTTGCTATTGAGACAATAAACTAGGTGATTCTTTTGTTCAATATATGGGATTTTTGTCATATGGTGAAGTGGATATCAATTGTGAATGCAACTCCCCCCCACCCCCAGCCCCTACTCCCCACCATCCTCCTCCCCCGTTCAACTTTTGTTTTTCTCGTATCAAAATTATTTTTGAACAACCCTCCTACCACACACCCACCTATCCTACATCTAATGTGGGGAAAGAATCATTTTATGCCTTTTGTCTAGGTATTTCCCCTAGTAGTCTAAATGTTGAACTAAGAAGGAAACCAGTTTTCGTGAATTTTGTTTTATTTTTGTTGATGACTGTAATTTAGCTCTCATAGGGCAATAATAGCCAGCATGTTCCTTTAGTTAGTCAAGTACATGCTTGCCTTGTCCAAAGTGCTTTTATTTTTTCTTTGATCGGGTCAAAATTTGAAAAAATTGAAGATCTTGTTTTGAAATAATAGGAAAATTGAACCATTCATGAAAAAAGAGAGCCAGTGTTCTCTATGACATAATTCTTGTTTTCTTTTACGGGAAGTCTTGCAGCACTTGTACGACTTGAATGTGTAGTGAATGTGACGTGGGGCAATGGTAGGAGCACAAAAGAAGTTAAAAAATGATGTCGACAAAATCAAGTGACGATATTTTATTGGTTGTATCGATTGTGAACCCGACACACTCTAATTAAAAGTACCAATAAAAATCATGACACCTCGTCTTGTAAGCAAAATTTTGTGAAATTTTTTGTGACTTTATATTTAGCCTGTGACATGTCTTGGCTTTTAATGATTCTAAGTAGGTTCCATTACAAGCATGTTGGTTTTGAACCAAAGTCCTTCAATTTTGTACTCAGTTTTTGTTGCAACTCTCTAACTCCTCTTGGTTATAATTGTACCATATTACCATATACTCCATCCGTCCCAATAGAAGTGGCACCAACTTTTGGGACATGGAGATTAAGACAAGGTAGTAAATGTGTGGTAGAAATTGAAGAGAGAGAATGATGGGTAAATAGTAATGTTGGTTGAATAAAATGAGTGGTGGAAAATGAAGAGAGAGAATAAGTGGGGTTAAATAGTGTGGTTGATTGAATATAAATATATTAAAACATTTCCATTTTAGGTAGTGTCACTTGTGCTGGGACAGACCGAAAAGGAAATAAGTGTCACTTGTGCTGGGACGGATCTACTCCATCTGTGTCAGGAAAAAAAGAAAAGAAGGCAAATTGCACTTTAGTTACTTGAGTTTGTCATCATGTTTCAGTTGGTTATCCAGTTTGTGTTTGTTACAATTTGGTTATTGAGTGCCTTTTTGTTGCAATTAGGTATAATTTTGGTTAGTTCGTCAGAAACCTAACGGAAAGTGTGTCATGTGCCACTCACATGACATACTTAAGGGTATTTTTGTCTTTTCTACAGGTGTACACTAAAAGACAGAATATTTTTATTTTTTTGAAACAAAAAGGCAGAAAGTTGAAAAAGAAAAAAAACAAAAGGAAAAAAAAGGGGTGGATCGTGAACATAGTTCCCCAAATCTCCAATCCCTAGTCCACCCCTTCGCCAAGTCGTTCCCTCTCCCTGGGCCGGCCATCATCCCTTGGCCATCACTAATTCCGGGCGTCTTCATCATCGTCCTTCTGCGCGACGTCGGCCACCTTCACTGTCATCGCCTCCTGGCACAATCATTCTTCATTCGGCAATCGCGATCTACATCTACCGCACAACACATCGCCATCATTTTTCCCCTCTCACCGCACCATCTCACCGGAATAGCGAAGCCAAACAAAGTCTGCACCATCTCATATACTTTTATCGAACCGTCCCCCCCCCCAATAAATAACACCGGTGTCTCTCCTTCCGATCAACGCAGACAGATTCAATTTTGAGCACCTCATACTTCTTCATTCCAGATTCAAGCGCACCCTCATCTCTGCACAACATATCCTTGTCCAGGAAAAAACATTGCCAAAGCCTTCCGGCGTATCATGATTGCAAAGTCCCAACATGCATTATTGACCTTGTTGAAACGCATGTACGTCGAAGCTGGCGATGGAGAATAGTCGCAGATGGGTTGAAGAAAGGGATGGGAGACAGAGTAGATGGAGGTTGGGTTTAGGGATTTTTAATTCTAGATCTCCATTTTGAAAGGGGTGCTAGTGGTTGTGCCGGGGGTTTTGATGATTTTTTTTTTTTTTTTTTTTTTGCATATGCAATAAATGACATTTTACCATCTCAATGATTAGCGAAATGACAAAAATACCCTTAAGTATGTCATGTGAGTGGCACATTACACACTTTCCGTTAGGTTTTTGACGAACTAACCAAAATTACACCTGATTGCAACAAAAAGACACACTCAATTACCAAATTGTAACGAATACAAACTGGATAACCAATTGAAACATGACGACAAACTCAGGTAACTAAAGTGCAATTTGCCCCGAAAAAAAAATTAGTCTCTCTTTTTCATTGTTAATTGAATGAACTTTGATCAATAATTTAAGCTACTTTTAATCATCTTAATGAAATTCTAAAATTTGTTGTTTCTAATATTTATAACGGTATATCAATAAGTTTTAAATTTTGATTAGGATATCTAAAAGTAACAAAAAGTATTGTTCAAAATTCATTCAAACTAACTGTTGGGATAAATGCATTTGAAGTTGGGACACTAACTTAAAGGATTATACAACAAAAAATTCCTAATTCCGAGCAGTGGCGGACTCACCCTTGTGCCTAACGGTGCCCAGGCACCGGTAATTTTATTTTATTTTATTTTTTTTTTTTTTTGCCAAAACGACGTCGTTTTGGAATTTTGGTATTTAAAAAAAAAAAAATCAGAAATACGCTTATAGCCTTATACGCATAACGCGTTTACAAGTGAACACAAAAAAAAAAAAAAAAAAAACAGAAGGACGACGAACTGCAGGTCGCCGCTCGTGTCGCTCGGACTCTCCTCTCCCTGTTCCGGCGTCGCCACAGCCGCCGCCGCCCCCACACAGCCACCGCAGTCCGCCACCATCGCCGGAATGGATGACGATATTCCCCCTCCACAGCCCTCTCAAGAAATCAAGAAAAAATCCAATCAAAGGTAAACCCTAACCCCTAAAATTGATTTCACTATCATGATTTTCTTCTTGATTTTGGTGCTAACTTAGATTGAACAATCAAAATGGATGCTAAATCGAACTGTAATTCAGTTCTTTGCTTGTCTCTTGGATTCCATCACTGTCTTATTGTTATTGGGTCATGTTTGCTCAATTGTTGTGAGAAGCTTTTAATTTTTAGTGAAGATTGAATTAAGGGTTACTCTTCTGGGTTTTAATGCTTGATCCTCTGATTTACTGGGTGTTAGTTTCCTTGCACATTAGCTGTTTGAAAGAATGTCAATCTATGTTCTTTAGCAGTGTGCATTTCATTCTCTTTAGCAGTATGCATTTTTAGTGAAAGAATATCCCGGTATTGCTCAAAAAAAATTCGAGGGCGCTGCCCCCGAACCCCCGTGCATCTTAGTTTCTCGTCAATTTTTTTTTAAAAAAAATAGGCACCACCAAATATAAATGTGTAGATCCGCCACTGATTCCGAGACTAGGAGTTGTGGCAATAGCTCGGAGCTAAAGCCATAGATTCTGGTACTTAGCAGAAATATACAAGGCAATAGAACCAGATTGTTTGGTCATGCAAGGAGTATCAGCGTGTGGGCCTTTGATGACCAAGTGGGCGTTTTTCCTTTTGGTTGCCGTGGGTACTTTTTGTTTGGGAAGTCCTAACAGCCTAGTCAACAAGGATTAATGAATCCTTAGGGAATTAAGATTAGGGAACTTAAAGAGTATACGAAATACACCTATATACTTTCTTCTGTCCGTTGGGAAATTGTGATATATCCGTGCAGTTCTTGCCCATATAATTCTGATAATGGTGAGACACAACAACCATGGATACTAATAATATGAAGACAAATTCTCACGTCAGACTGCCGCATGGCGTGCGGCTGGTCTGGCCCATGGGCCGACCCGCCCCGCCCGGCTCCTTCCCCCTCTCCCTGAGTGACACGTGTCCTAAAAAAAAAAACCCCATTAACTTTAAAATGCTATATCTTAAGATTTATAACTCAGAATTTTTTAAAAAAAATACAGTTGTGTTCGTCTCGACGAGACGAATAAAACTACATAGGTCATGATATGGTTTGATTTTTTTTTTTAAACATTTTTTTACACATAAAAAAGTTTGAAGTTCTTGCCAGCTGAAATGTAACACTCTGTTCTGATAAAAGTAACACTTTCATCTTCAAAAAGTAACACTTTTTTCTACTGTCAAATGTAACAGCAGTTTTTATAAAAAAATTGGGTTTGCATTTCAATTGTTACTTTCTCAATAAAAAATTGTTACATTTCATATATAATGTTACATTTAAGAATGTAAATGTTACAATTGAGAAAAAAAATGTTACATTCATTTTTTATAAAATGTAACATTAGTTTAGTTGTCAATCATATATTAATTTTCGGAGAAAAAAAGTGTTACATTTGAAAAAAAAAGTGTTACATTTGAAAAAATAATGTTACATTCCTTTATAAAAAGTGTTACATTAATTTAGTCGTTAATTTTTATGTTATCTTTAATCTATTGCATCAAAATTGTGGTACATTTTTGAAAAAAAAAAGTGTTGCTTTTGAAAAACAAATGTGTTACATTTCGTTATAAGAAGTGTTACTTTTGGTGGAGGAAAAAAGGTTGTGAGGGCAAAAAAAAAAAAAAGGGGGATGGCTCGGTCGGCGCCGCCGCACAACGTGCGGCCGCCGCACCAGAGACCAGCTCTAATATGAAAGTAATCAACAAGAAAAGAACACAAAATATTTGTTAACTCAGTTCGTCACAACAATGACTACCTCTAGGGGCACTGCCAGGATATTTCACTAATATCGCCAATCTGTGTCTGTTTACACTAAAGTCTACGCTTTATATCGCAGTGAGATAACATATCCATGTAAACACTCCCGTCACAAATAAAACCCTAGACATGCTTCTACAAATCCATGGAATGCCCCTAAGGGCACCCTTAAATGGCCAACACTCCATCCGCTTCTTTGTGACTCACAGATTCTCTCTGACTATTGGCACTACGTGTGTGTACAATGTTTATAGCCATCACTTGGTTTGTATAGGCAACACGTCCAAAACCGAAACTAAGTAGGAAACCCAGAATAATTAAAATCCTAAATCCACTTAATCAAGGAATCCCAATGAGAATTAAATTTCAACCTAGTCAAATAAGGAATTCCATGAATTCTTATAAGACTCAATTTATTTTCCTTTTCCTTCTAGGTTTTGTCTCCACAACCTAACACTGTCCTAATTTAATTCAGCTGCTCAATTACTCAGAGAGAAAGAGAGATCAATAATTCTAGATCTAGGGTTTACACAGTAAAAAAATAATTGTGATAAAAATTCGTGCAAATTAGATTAGTGTGATCATCTTCTGTAATTGTTTCTCCGGACATAATAATAATTTATTTCTCCATTTGCTCGTGGACGAAGCTAATAGGTTGTTGGTAAACACGTAAAATTTCGTGTTCTTTATTTGTCGATTTGCTTTCGTTATTATCTGTCATCTCTTGGGTCTGATTTACTAACAAGTGACACCATACTTATTGCTACTAAATGGGAGTGCACGAGTATTAAGAAAATATGTCTAGACCGCGAATGCAGTCCCTTATCTGTTGCAGAATAAGTAAGTATTGTGAGTGGGTAGGAGAGAGAAAATAAGTTAGTAGATAGTTGTTGTGAGTAGGTAGGAGAGAGAAAAGTCAACATTTTGGGAAAGTAGCAATAAGAATGGGACGTCAAAATGGAAATAAGTAGCGATAACTAGGGGACGGAGGAAGTACGGTATAGTCTTAGAGAAAAATAATTCCTCCTCCAATGAGTTATAAGCAAATTATATAGTAATTGTTTTTCAAAAGTTTAACTATTAAGGAGTAGATGGTAAATAAATATAATGTTAGGGACTTAGATGTAAAAGTCAGTTAGTCTGTTAGAATTGTTGTTAGTTTGTTTCATAGTTTGTTAGAGTAAGTGGATGAGTTAGTATATATATATAACTCTATCCCAATGTACTGTTCTGATAACAAGATCAATATACAAAAATACATTCTCTCTTCTTTCCTATTATCTCCCTACCACGACTCTCTCTCACACTCCCTCACAGATTCCGGCCACCACCACATGTAGTGGTCCGGTCACCATCTCCACCTCAATAAACCTCATTCATATCTCCAATAATAGATCTATCATGGTATCAAACCACAAATTGGTGGCTTGATTTCCCAATTTTGCTTCCGCTCACAAAATCGAAAACTAGGGCTTCGAAAATTAAAATCAAAATCTCTCAATATTTTTCTCCGGAGAAATCACCGTTCGATCCATCTTCTTCTCAACAGTTATTCTCATCTAAATTACTCCAAAAATCTATTGCCTTCTAAAAAATACCTAGGTTTCGCAATTTCAAAACCGAAACTAAATTTGTTCAAAATTCTGACGAATCGCCGTCACTACTACCTGATCCTTCGTTCAAATAAAAATATGGAGTTATCTCCAGTTTCCACCGGCGATTTCACAACTCTCATCACTGGATCTTCGTCTGATAGCGACGACATCTTCTTCGACTGCATCTCTAGTTGCAACGGCGGCAAATTGTTCCGATCGTCTTCATCTCCGTCGATGATTGATGGATGTATTTTTACCTATCCAAATCACATACTTCTATGACTTATTAGATGCTAAACCCTGGGTGTTTTAATGGTTTTTGGAGTGTTTATGAGTATAGAAAATGAGCGAAAGAATGCACGGATTCATGTACGTTGAAGCGCGATAAGGAAGGATAAAGAACAGACCAGAACATAAATATAATGAGATGTGACCTTTGAGTAATCAATTCCATTGGATAGTACTCGAAAAAATCTTTCCAACGATAGTTTACACGTCCAAATTGGAGTTCGTATGAAGAAGTTATGGTCTCCGGAAGTTGCGCGAAAAAAGTTCAACAGCAGATCATTGCGAGCGCCCGTCTGGTCCATAGCGAGCGCCCACTCGCTTCTTGGGCAGAAAAAATAGTAGGTGAGGGCCTAGTAGGCACCCTCTTGGTGTCTACCAAGCGCCCACTGGGCTAGGGACCTTAGGGGAATTTTTCAGGGACTTTTTGGGGATTTTCAAAATATGTTGGACTTGTCTGTAATTTCCAAAATTACATGGATTTTTTTGGAATTTTCAAGGATCTTTGGGGAATTTTTGGAGGACTTTTATGGGAACTCAAAAATCCCAGGGGCTCCTGGGGAAATTCCGGCCAGCAACTATATTTATCCTTTTTCAACAAGGAATCTTATGGTTTTTCCTATTTTTACACCTCCTTAGCCCTAGTATAAATATAACACTCCATACACATTATTTTAGAAATGTTTTATTCAAGATTCAAGGGTTGTAAACAAGGATTCATCAATTTAATTCAGGTTTTGATGTTTTTTATTATTTTTCTTGTTTTCTTTGTTATGAATATGAGTAGCTAAATTTCTAGATTCATGGATTGGTAGTAGCAAATATTGAATCTTTATGCTATAGATTTAACTTTTTCCATTCAATATTAATTCTTGTGCATCAAAATATTCTTCAAGCTAAATTTTTTAGTTTCAATTATATGTTAAGATATAAATTGACTTTAGAACTATTGGGTATATATTACCACACTAGCGTGGGTGATTATACGTTGACCATTGTTTTGATGATTAAATTCAATTGAGGACCTAGCGGAAGTCAAAAGGATTTAGGTTCATGTGTTCTTGAGTGCTTCATTAATTTCTTGCATATTGTATAGACCTAGCAGAAAGTATATTATAGAAGAAATAAAATGATTGCAATCCCACAATCGAACCGTCCCAATGTGAAGGTATTGGTGAATTCAATCCGTGAATTCCTTGTCACCCTTGATAAATTCTTATTTTGAATTGTTTTCTTAATATTAGTTTAATTCTTGCATTAGTAGTTTAGTTAAATATTTTTAAACAAAAACCCCTGTTTACTTTTACATTAATTAAACATACTTGTTTTCACTTAAGTCTCTGTGGTTTGACCTTTACGTTTGTACATTGCTACTTCGGTGACTTGTACACTTGCAAGGTTTTTATTACTGAGGATTTTTTCCATCAATGATTGTTCTTCATCAGATTTGTTCCGTCATTACCTCCGTCTTAGTCCGCCGACGCCGATCGATCATGTTTTCTAGCAAAAAACCGGAGATCGATTACGGCTAGTCTCGGATTGAAGATCTATGTGAGGTCATCCTATTTCCAGTTTTCATTTGGATCTGAATAATTTTTGGTTAAGATCTTCAAATATGTCAGAATTGATGTTCCTTTATGTTATGGGTAAAATCTCCATGACGACATCCTGAAGATAGCGACATCTTGAAGAGTTACCACGTTGTAAGTAACTGTTTTATTTATTTATTTATTATTTGTTATTAAAATTCTTCTGCAGATAAAATTAACAAGAATAAACATGTGCTATAAAGAAGACTCTTATCAACGGCAAAAAGGACTTGGTCAAAGGAAGGAGTTGTGGCCGAAAAGATAGAGAAGTTTGTTAGAGTTAACAGATTAGCTTAATCTTATCTAGTTTTTAGTATTTAAGCAAGGCGAAGCCCTTCATAGCAAGCCAGCTTCAAGAGCTAAGGGACATAGTCATGAATGTACCAGGAGTCACTCCCCCCATTCAGCAAGTCTCTCCAACATGTTACAGCCAGTCTCTCTTTGTACCAGCTATAGCACATGTCGACATCCCGAAAGGATTCAACATTTCGTCCATGAAGTTCTATGATGGAAGTACTGATCCTGAAGAGCATGTCGCCCATTACTAAGAGAAGATGGAGATTGTCCGTATACCTCTCCAATACAGGGAAGCGTGCTTATGTAAAGGCTTTGGTTTGACTTTGGTGGGACCGGCTTTAAAATGGTTAATCCGTCAGCCCCCTGGATCTATTGGATCGTATGCCCAGCTGATCAACATGTTCAACAATCAGTTTTCATGCAGTCAACAGTTTGAGAAGTTGACCAGTGACCTCTACAGAATAGTCCAACAGCCAACAGAAGCATTAAAAGAATACGTCAACAGGTTTAACAAGGAAGTCTTGGAGATCCCTAATCTGGATATGGCGACGGCAACAGAAGCTTTCAGAATGGACTTGAAGAAAGACTCACCATTTTATGAAGATCTTGTGATGAATCCATGCAAGAGAATGGAAGATGTCCGCAATAGAGCTACCAGGTTCATCCGATTGGAAGAGGACAGAGCACAGCAAACCAAAGATTCTGGCAAGGCGTCGACATATGACAATCCAGACAGGAGGATAGACTCATCTCACTAGAAGCAGAATAACAGATCAAGACCCTATCATAGAAATGATTCTAGCAAGATTCATTATGTGGAGGATGAAGAGCAGGACGATGTTGATTGTCCTAAGATTACTGATTATTGCTTTTTTGCTGATGTTGCAGGTATCCTATGCGCAATGGGGAATCTTGGAGATAAAGCAAGGTGGCCAAGGAAAACTGATAAGCCATCAACTTGGAAAGACAAATCCAAATGGTGCTCATATCATGAAGATTTCGGACACCTTACGGAAGATTGCATCGCCTTGAGGAAAGAGCTGAGCCACCGGAAGAACAAGACAGACAGCAAAGAAGCCATTCCAGAAAAACCACCTTCACCCCCACCGGTAACTAAGGTAGTCCAATTTATTAGTGGTGGTTCTGAAATTTGTGGTACATCTTATTCTGCAGCTAAGAGGCACACTCATGAGGCCAAAGATGAAAAGCCAAGAAGAAAGGACAAGACTTCCAAGCTTACTTCACAACATGTCATCTATTTTGAAAAAGACGACAGGGATAATGTCCTGGATCCGCACCATGATGCACTGGTTATTGCCTTACAGATAGCTAATTGCAAGGTCAGGAGGATTCTTGTAGATGGGGGCAGTTCAGTCAATCTCATAACTGTAGCAGCTTTGAAGGAAATAAATATTCCTATGTTCGAGGTGATCAAAAACACTTCGATACTGGTAGGCTTTAGTGTCGAAACGAAGGCTACAGCTGGGGAAATCAAGCTTCCTGTGTATATTGAAGGTGTCAACTCCATGGAAAGATTCTGTGTGATAGATTGTGCAACCAGCTACAACGTCATATTGGGCAGGCCTTGGATTCACTCAATGAAGGCAGTACCGTCGACGTATCACCAGTGTGTTATGATGCCGACGCCTTGGGGAGTAGTCAAGATCTACAGTGACCAGCTGACTGCAAAAGATTGTTACATGACATCTATGAAGGCGACGACATCCTCTCGGCAAGCATAGCAATTACAGAAGAAAGCACGTCAGGTCCTGGAAGCAAGAGAGGATGATGTGAAAGAAATTTTCTTAGATCCCTCAGATCCAGACTTGAAGGTGCTAATTGGCCAAGACGTACCATCAGATTTTGAAGAAGAATTGATAAATCTTTTAAAAGAAAGGGTCAAGAGCTTCGCCTGGAAGCACGAAGATATCACGGGGATCAGTAAAGACGTCATCACCCACAAACTGAATATAGATCCTTCTTTTAAGCCGGTGCGACAGAAACGGAGGAAGTTTGCCCAGGAAAGAAATCAGATCATCCAGGAAGAAGTTGACAGATTGTTGAAAGCGAAAATGATCAGGGAAGCTGAATATCCAAAGTGGTTGGCAAATGTAGTAGTGGTGGAGAAAAGAAACGGCAAATGGAGAGTGTGTGTTGACTTCACAGACCTGAATAAAGAATGTCCCAAAGATCCTTTTCCTCTCCCTCACATTGATACGCTGGTAGACGCTACATCAGGTCATGAGATCTTAACTTTCATGGACGCCTCTTCAGGTTTTCAGCAAATCCAGATGGAACCATCTGACCAAGAAGACACCGCCTTCATCATGCCGACAGGTATATATTGTTATATTGCTATGCCTTTTGGACTAAGAAATGCAGGTACAACATATCAGAAGCTCGTCAACTTGATGTTCAAAGACTAGATAGGCAAAACCATGGAGGTATATATCGATGATATGGTAGTCAAATCAAAGAAAGCTGAAGACCATGTACGAGATCTTACACAAGCATTTGACATCCTAGATGCATTCAACATGAAACTTAATCCTACAAAATGCAACTTTGGATTGAAATCTGGAAAATTCCTTGGTTATATGGTGACTCAAAGAGGAATTAAAGCAAGCCCGGAGCAGATCAGAGCCATAATCAACCTGACGTCGCCCAAGACGGTTAAAGACGTGCAAAGATTGACAGGGAAAGTGGCAGCTCTAAACAGATTCATATCCAAATCCATAGAAAAGTGCAAACCGTTCTATGACATTCTGAAGAAAAATAGCAGATTCGAATGGACGGAGATGCATGAGAAAGCATTCCAGGACTTAAAGCAATACTTGTTGACATCTCCATTGCTGACCAAGCCCCAAGAAGGCGAACCTCTTTATGCATATCTGGCCGTATCAGAAGTAGCTGTCAGCGCAGTACTAGTTCGAGAAGAAAACGGTAATCAACACCCCATATATTATGTAAGTAAAACTCTACTAGATGCGGAAACTAGGTACTCCCATCTAGAAAAATTAATTTTAGCTTTGATTACTGCTTCCATTAAATTGAGACATTATTTTGAAACCCATGTTATTTATATTCGTACTAATTATCCAATCAAGAATGTTATAAGAAAATCAGAGATGTCAGGAAGAATGGGAAAATGGTCGGTCCAACTGAGAACATATGATATCAGGTATGAACCAAGGACCGCAATAAAATCACAGGCACTTGCAGATTTTGTGGCAGACTTCAGTCCTAGTATGCAATCTGAAGTAGAAGTTGAAGTCCAGCAACTTCAAGGAGACGACATCCTCAAGTGGACGCTATTTACAGATGGAGCATCCAATGCAAGAGGAATAGGCCAGGGTATCGTCCTGAAGTCACCACAAAGGGACATAATACCCCAGGCCATTAGCTGTGATTTTATAGCCACCAACAATGAAGCAGAATACGAAGCTTTGATCACCGGATTAAGTGTTTCTTTAGATCTTAATGTTAAAGCAATCCAGGTATACAGTGATTCATTGTTGTTGGTTAACCATTTCAATGGCTCTTATGCAGCAAAGAACGCCAAGATGACGTCATATCTGGGGATCATAAAAATTTTAGCCAGCAAATTCTCTAGCTTTTCCCTAGAACAGGTACCCAGAGAGGAGAACTCTCAGGCAGACACCCTTGCTAATTTGGGATCAGCATTCAAAAGTGCTTCTCAGATCAATATACCTATCATCCATGTCAACATTCCTTCCATAGAGAAGTTGGAGCTTTTCAGTTTAGATGATGACTTCCAAGATCTTGGGAGCTTGGAACTTTTCAGAATAGATGAAGACATGTAGGAAGATCAAGACAACCAGAAAATCACTTCATGGATGACACCTATCATTAAATATCTGCAAGATGGCACCGTCCCAACTAATAAGAAGAATGCTAGGGCATTCAGGGTAAGGAATGCAAGATAGATATTAATTGATAATGTATTGTTTAGAAAGTCTTTTGTAGGACCATATTTGAGGTGTCTAGAACCTGAGAAGGCCAAAGAAGTGCTTAAAGAGTTACATGAAGGTATTTGTGGTAATCATTCTAGGGGTAGAAGTTTGTATACCAAAGCTCTTAGGATGGGTTACTTATTGCCTACAATGCGACAAGATGCCACTGAATATGCCAGGAAATGTGATTCATGTCAGAAGCATGGCGACATCGTGCATCAGCCGGCAGAGTTACTTCATGCTATCCTTTCTCCTTGGCCCTTTATGACGTGGGGAATGGATATCGTGGGAAAACTGCCTAAGGCACTTGGTGGCAAAGTGTTCATATTAGCAATGACAGACTATTTCTCCAATTGGGTAGAAGCAGAGGCATACGTCCAGGTCCGTGATAAAGAAGTCATCTCCTTCATCAAGAGGAATATCTTTAGCAGATTTGGTATCCCTTCAGAGATAGTATGTGATAATGGCTCCCAGTTCATCAGCAAGAAGACAACGAACTTCCTGACTAGATGGGGAGTCAAGATGGTGACATCCTCACCAGTACATCCTCAGGCGAATGGACAAGCGGAGTCAAGCAACAAGATCATCATCAATAACTTAAAGAAGAGGTTAGATCAAAAGAAAAGACGTTGGGCAGAAGAACTTCCATTTGTTTTATGGGCAGACAGAACGACACCAAAGAATGCAACATGACAGACATCATATTCCCTGGTCTTTGGAGCAGAAGCCGTCATCCCAGCAGAAGTCATCATCCCCACTGCCAGGTATAGATTATTAACATCTGAACTGAATGACGACATCTTGGCTCGTGACTTGGACACCATTGAAGAATTGAGGGACCTTACAAGGATCAGAATAGCTGCCTACCAACAGAACATGGCTCGCTCATACAACAAGAATGTCCGATTAAGGAAATTCTAGGTTGGAGATCTAGTACTTCGCAAAGTCTTTCAGAATACAAGGGAACTCAATGCAGGAAAGTTAGCTCCAAAATGGGAATGACCATATTTGATAGATGCTAAAGCAGGGAAAGGTTCATATTGGCTCTCTACTCCAGAAGGCATAAGGATTCCTAGGAGTTGGAATGAAATTCATCTTAAGGCCTACTTTATGTAAGTTTTAAATTACTTGTTTCTTTCAAGGATATAAGGTACGAATTTACACGCTTTACTTTATGTTATCTTAAATTTGATTTTATGTTTAAACCATTACTAACTTAAGCATCGGAGGGGTGTTAGCTAAGCTAATACCCATCTCTAACATGTTTTCTGTCTTGCAAGAAAACTTAGTACTCGGGACAATTTTGCGAAACTATCAGGATGATGACGCCCAAGAAGATGCTGACATCTTGAGGTATGATCCCATTTTTGTTTAAAGTTGTTCTTTGAACGTTACTTTATAGAAATGATATCACTTAAAGATGTCATTGGCTATTAACCTCCAATTGTTTTGCAAGTCTTAGAGATGAGTATGAGTTTTAGAGTGCATCAAACCAAAAGTTTATGGAAGAACCAAGTTTTGAGATTGGCCATCTCATTTTAAGAATAAGGATTCAATCCCTTCAAAGGTTTAAAGAAATAACTTTCTTTCATCTCTTTTAAGGTATGAACACCTTCACCTGGAGCGCACGATTTCAATGTTGGTTAAGGTGTGGAATGGGCACGTATGTATATATATACGCACCCCCCATTCCCACTTAATCAATCTTTGATCTAAGCTTTGATCAGTTGGTTTTAACATTTTCATGTTATCTAAAAGACAATAGCATTGACACAAGGTGGGGCAAAGGATTTAGACATCCTACGCAAGCACGTGATGTATTTTCAAAAACCCAAACCATTTTTTACATAACCATACTGATTTTGAAGAAACCATCAGCATACTTAAAACAAAAAGTTTATCCCCAAAAGAGTTTTGAGAAAAACTACCTAGAAGTGTGGAACCAACCCCACACATCAGAAAAGTAAATTGTTTTTGGCCCTTATGGACCATTACAAACCCATCAAAAACCAAATTGTTTTGTTACAAACCAACCCGGGACGCAGCCCGATCAAAACATTGTTCAAGAAAAATACATTGATATTTAGTCTCCTCTACAGAGCTAATATCTTTCTTAGCACCTACATCTCCTTCCTATTTATCACCATCCTTAGCACCCGACGAAACTTCTCCTTCATCCATAAATTCACCAGATAACTTCTGAAGTCCAGCTCTGAGGAGATCTAGATCCCAGGTGACATGTTGTCCATTTTGGTATTCCTCCACTATCCTGATTTGAAGTTGCACCATGCTCCTAGCAGCGGACTTCTTCAAGGCGGATTTAACTTGTTCCATCTCCTTTAAGTGCTCATCCTCCCTCTTGGTCTGTTGTTCCATTAGCTCAGAAATCTCCTTTGAAAGGGATGCATGCTTTTTCTCCATCTCCTTCTTCTTGTGACAGAACTCCGCCCTTGCAATCTTAAGCTTATCCTCAGCCATCTCAATTATGGACTCCATGCGCCCAAAAGCCTGAATGAATTCCTTCAAACGCTTAGAATTAAAAGGCATTTTAGAATTTACAAAAATCAAAACATCTTACCCCAGAAGTCATCATCATGAACTTCTTCTTCACTTCAGCAGCATCTAGACCATCAAAAGCTTCAATATCTACAACTTCTTGAACTTCAGTCTTCCTCTTCTTGAGTCTTGACCCAATGGATTGGGCTTCATCTTTCTTGGGTCCAACAGGGGGCCTACCCTCAAATTTCACAGGGATTTTCCCCATCATTTGATCAAATTCTTCCAAGTTAAAGTCAGATCCAGAGACGACAGGCTTCAAAACGGGCAAATGAAAGTATTCAAAATTAATAAAGTCTATAATCTGATCAAGAAGAAGACAGTCGGTGAAAACTTAACCTGTTGACATCTTGACCGAAGAATACGCCTTGCTTACAGAAATAAGCTCTTGGGAATGAAAACTTAAAGAGCCAATCCCTGAAGATTGGAAAGATCTTTCCAGCTCAGAAAGTTTAAGCAAGTCCTCTATCTTCCTGGTTGAATCAGGCAAAGGAGGAAAAAGCTCTCCCCACTTTATTTCTGCAAAAAATTGAAGGGACCATTTCAAGGAAAAGTCAGGAACAGCAAGGAGATTCAGGATGGTGAAAAAGCAAATACCTTCTCTTTTCCACTTTGTGGGCAACCTGTCATCATCTCCTAGAAACTCTCATCCAAGTAATTATAACCATATTGGGACTCTAAAACTGTCAGAAGTTAAAGCCCACTTCTTTTATAACTTCTCCTTGGTAGTGGGTCATAGCAAAATTTTGTCTTTACCTTTTAAAGATAAAATTTTGGGGGCAATTGTTATGGGTAAAATCTCCACGACGACATCCTGAAGATAGCGACATCTTGAAGAGTTACCGCGTTGTAAGTAACTGTTTTATTTATTTAATATTTGTTATTAATATTCTTCTGCAGATAAAATTAACAGGAATAAGCATGTGCTATAAAGAAGACTCTTATCAACGGCAAAAAGGACTTGGTCAAAGGAAGGAGTTGTGGCCGAAAAGATAGAGAAGTTTGTTAGAGTTAACAGATTAGCTTAATCTTATCTAGTTTTTAGTATTTAAGAAAGGCGAAGGAAAAAACACAAACACACGCTCACTACTTCATCTCTGTAATTCGCCTTTGCATCCATTGTAACCCAAAAAATCAATACAAACGTTTAGGGAAGGTAGGTGCTCATAATCACCTTCCGAGGTTTTTCCTAAGAGATTATTATCTCAAAGGTTTCCTCGTTACATACTCGTGTCTTTGCAATCTCAATTCATTCAATTATATTCCATTTCACCCTCTTCTCATACTCAAACTCATACATTCGATCATTAGACTTAATTGTTGTTTTTTTCCAAAACACATTAACAAATTGATTTTTTTCGGTTGAAGTTTGACAATAAAGCCTAAATTAGGATTAGAATTGTACATTGATGAATGATGAATATCTTGGTTGAGTTTTGATTGTAACTCACTGAGTTGCCTCTGTTCTGCAAATACAGGCTCACTGAATTGGTGAGTCAAAGAAGATGGAGATCAAATTTGTTTCTCCTTATTACAAAAATATTTCAAAAATATTTTTTGTTCTATGATCGAGATCTGATTGTAGAAATAGTTTTAGAAATGGAGTGGAGAAAGATTTATTGTGGTGTTGCTCCTTCAAATTTCCTACAATGGAGAAAGCTTTTTGGGGATGGGCTCTTGTTTGGGCTTCTCGATGATTGCTACAAATTGTGGTCAAGTTCTTGGGTTGCAGAATAGAGTGAGCAGCCTCTTCTACAAATTTTCTGTGCTACAAATCATAGCATGGACTGCATATTAATAAATGTAATGTTAGGGACTGAATGTAAAAGTCCGTTAGTTTCTGTTAGTTTTCTTGTTAGATTTCTGACTGTATACTTCAAATCGGACACTTCACGAATGTTGGCGTGTACAATTTGAGGGGGGATATTAAGGAGTAGATGGTAAATAAATGTAGAGAAAATTACCATAGGGTCCCCCATCCTAAGCCTAACTACCACCTAGTCCAAGCTAATATTTCCATCTACCATCTAGTCCAAGCTAATATTCTTATTTACCACCTAGTCCATTAAAATTATTAAATCCCGAAACTACCCTGCTATATATAAACCCTACCCCCCTCCTCCCTTTCACGCAGTCACACACGCACCGACGCACGCAGTCTCTCTCTCTCTAACCTTCCACCACCGGCGACCTTACCCCTCCCTTCTCAACCACCGGCGACCTTACCCCTCCCCTAACCCCGGTGACCCACACCTCCCCTAGCCCCGATGACCTTTCTCCCGTCACCGGCACACCCTTTCTTCTCCGTCACTGGCGAACATTCCGGCGAGTCGATTTCAACAGATCTGATTCTCCCCATGTCCCTCCCTCGCTTCTCTCTCTCCCCCTCTCTCTAATTTCTCTCTCTACCCTACTGTAGACACCCCACCTTGGACCTCTCACCCTGATTGCACGGTTGATTTTCTATTTCTCCCTCTTTTAAGTGTTTTTTGTCAGTTTCTGTTACTTCCGTTAAGTTCCTGACTAACCCCGTTAATCCAGGGACTAAACTGAATAGCAGGGCTGACTTTCCAGTTCATTCTGTCAAAAAATTCATCTCTGAGTCGCGCGCCTCCGACCATAGAAGACAGAAGCGCGCGCCTTCCACACCCAAGGTGGGAAGCGCGCGCCTCTGGGCGTCAGTTACAGATTTCTGTCCCAGAATCTCTCCCTTGCTCATTTTACATGATTTTTCCCGGGAAAGATTTCTTGGTGACTGAGTTTTGGCACCAAAAACTTGTGTTTTACAACTATATAAATCCCTCTTCTCCACCATTGGAAATGTGACTCTTTTTGGAAGAAAGAAAACTATACACAAAAAATATTCAAGGCATTTCAAAGGCAATTTCTCAAGAAATATTTGAAGTCACATTGAAGCATAGGTAAAAGACCATTCTCTTCCCTCTTCCCTACTTCATATTTTTTCCTTCTCTTTTTATTTCATCAAAAGTGCAATCACCCAAACATTTTGGGACATGACACCAAAGATTATTTCACTTCATTGAAGTTAGTCAAGGAGTTATCTCCCTACATTCTAAAAACCCCCTTTTTAACACCTTTTATCATCATCGAAGAATAGGAAGAACATTTTGATTATGTAGATTTTGAACAAGCAAGACCAACATTAGTTGGGCGAGATGGGTGTTTAAGTACTTCCCATCTCGTAACCTAACCCCCGAACCTCATAAACAAGAATTTCTGTTTTCGTAAATCAAACTTAGGCTACACATTAGGTTTTTCTTATGTTCCTCTAAAACATAGGTGGCGACTCTAAAACAAGTTAGACATCCTAGGATAATCCACCGCTCTAGCCAAGCAGTGGGCTCTCCCCGGGGTATCTACTGTGGCGACTCTGCTGGGGAATGTTTGAGGGTTAAACTTGCATTTTGTTCAAAATCTACATCTTTTCTGGACATTCTGGTCTCTGATGGGGGAGGCGTGCGCCTCTGGCCTTCTTGGCCTAAGGCGCGTGCATCCCACATCAAGGACCAGAGTCGCCCGCATCCCATATGTTCTTCCTAGTTTTCTCTTCTTCTTTCTACACTAATCATTTCTGACGCGCCCCAGACCCGTGGTCCTACTTGGCCCCATGCTCGGGACACGATTGAAAGACGTCATAAAACACTTATAGAAAATTTTTCGAAATATACTTTCATAAAGTTTAACAAAATCCACACTCGAAGTTCAAAGACTTCCATTTAACTTTCAAACAAACTTTTTCACAAACGAAAGTACTTATCCCGAAGGCTTACACACTCTTATACAAATGTACAATTACCACACTTTAACAAAATAAGTGATACACGGATAAAGTCTCGGGTACACTACCCCAAAGGTTATACATTTATATAATGTAACCTTTAAACCACACTTCCTTTCCAAAATGGATTATCAACCTGACGTCCTCCCTTGTGAAGTGACCTATCCCCTGTAGTCGCCTTTATCTAAAACAGTAAACAAATAAGGGGTGAGAATGAATCTCAGTAAGCTACTAAAATGCAACTACGTTACATGCTGAAATGATACTCGTAATTGAACAATGTCAATAAACATTCATTTATCACATAACATATGAGGCAAAGCCAACTCATCACACCACACATAAGGCGAAAATAAACACTCATAAGTGGATACTGAGCCAAGGTTCTTGAATCAAACATATAACCATCTGAGAGGTACCAACTTAGCAGCATCAAAGAGCTGAAGCCGGGATCCCGAAAACCAACCATAACCATAAGAACCAAAGTAACAACGGGGGGAAATATGACACAAAGTCATAACCCAAGGCTCACGCAAGGGAGCGATTCATTCCATCTAAGGCCAATCTGGACTGGGGAAAATAGAAAAGGCAGCAGTGGAAAGCCTTATAGTGAACTTGGCTCGTGTGCCACTATAATTCTCCCACTACCTGACTCAAGGTACCAATGGAAAACCTTATAGTGAACTTA
Organism: Campanula takesimana; assembly: GCA_026119855.1. Classification (NCBI taxonomy): domain Eukaryota; kingdom Viridiplantae; phylum Streptophyta; class Magnoliopsida; order Asterales; family Campanulaceae; genus Campanula; species Campanula takesimana. Next base: position 1,205,262 of record JAOWBW010000382.1, on the reverse strand, counting down.
ACTTGTGCCACTATAATTCTCCCACTGCCTGACTTAACAACAAGTACCAGCTGGACTTTAAACACGAGCATAGTAATGAATACTTGCTTAAACAACAACCGGGGGCAATGATTCCAAAGTAGGGAACCAAGTCAAACACATCACAAAGATGAACCAATCCAAACCACATCAAGAGATGTTCAACAATATCCAATTAATATTTAGTTCAATTCCACAACACATATATTCACAAAGGAACCGTTTCCAATACTCGAATGTTCCACAACAACTCTCTAGGTACTCTAGGATATCACCTAAGACCTAGACCAATATTGAACTCTAAATACTTGGATTGAAACAACTCAAACTTTTCAGCAGCCCTGGGCGGTCGCCCACACCAGCCTGTGCGGCCGCCCAAAAAGCCCTGTTCCAAGACAAAAACATTCCAGATAAGTGTGCGGCCGCACGCCCGATTTGGGCGGCCGCCCAACACACCTCGCAGGCCAAAACTTGAATAAATTATACTCCCTTCGTTTCACCATTCCAAAAGTATTAACACACTTATACTTCTTACATACACCTTAACCAAAAGAACCCAAGAAACACACTTATACTTCCCTTACCATTCAAAACCAACTTTCCAAATACTCCCTTTTTCCCAAAATTACAAGTATCACAAATATTATCCAAATCTCAGAAATAACAATCACAAGTATCAAGTATAACGTATATGACCATTTTAACATTTAAAGGGGGATTAGTAACTTACCTATTTCCAGAAAAGTATCGAGAAAATAATATTTGATCGGGTAGAAATGACCTACTCAACTCCCTGATCATTTTTATATAATTAGTTTTTAAAACGGAGAAGTAATTAAAAGGAGATAAAATCAAATAGAAAGAAAGTTTACCTTTTCTTCCACGAACACAAAGAGAGTAAATTTGGGGAAAGTTAAATTTCAGTGTGTGTGTGTGTGTGAATCGACTGAGAGAGAGATAAGCATGAGCTTATAAAAGATCTTTTGCCCCAAAATTATACTTTGATCACTCAACTTTCCATTTGAACAAATAAACCCCTGAACTTATATTTCCAATAAGGATCCTAAGGTTTCAACTTAATCATTTAACTCATTTAACCATTATTACACCCAACCAAATAAATAACACAATTAATCAAGTAAGATGTGCAAATCATAAAATATGATGCAACACATAAAATGCACACACAATGTCAAATTAAAATCCCCAAAAATATAAAATAAATTGGGACGGGTTTTGGGGTCGTTACAATCACTCCCCCTTAAAGAAAATTCGTCCTGAATTTTAGGGTTACTTACCAAACGAATCGAATAACCAGGGATATTTCCTTTCCATTTCCTCCCGAAGTTCCCAAGTTGACTCTTCAACATTGTAATTCCTTCATATCATTCTAACAAGCGGATTACTCTTGGTTCTCAATTATTGAACTTTAGAATCAATCACTCAAACTGGTTGCTCTATATAAAACATATCGGGTTCTAGATCCTCTTGTATCTCTAATAACATATGAAATAAATCATACAAAATTTTACGAAGCATGGAGATATGAAACACATTATGAATTTACCCAAAGAAGATGGCAACTCAAGATAGTACGCAAGACTTCCAACTTTTTCTATAATTTCAAAAGGCTCATTATGACTTTTCCATCGAATAGCCAATTTCAATAGGTATAAAATGAGCGGGTTTTGTCAATCTATCCACGATTACCCAAACTGCATCATGCTTTATTTAAGTACGAGGTAATCTTATTACAAAATCCATCGTAACATGTTCCCATTTCCACTCAAGTATCTTTAGAGGTTGAAGTAAACCTGTGAGTCTTTGATGTTCAGCTTTAACCTGTTGACAAGTTAAACACTTTATTACATAATACGCTATTTCCTGTTTCATATTATTCCATTAAAAATATTGTTTCAAATTCTGATACATCTTGGTACTCCCGGGATGAATATTATACTTGAACTCGTGACCCTCATCAAGAACTTGGCGTTTAATTCCATCAATGTTGGTACACATCCCTCTATAAGTTAATACTCCTTCAAGATTAAAAGAGAGATCTTTAGATTTTCTATCTTTGGTTTTATCCACTATCTTTCTCAACTCGAGGTAATTCTTCTGATCATCTTTTATCCGTTGAATTAAGGTTAGCAATACTCTATTATTAGAAAACATACTCCATGTCTCAATTCATAAGAACACCAATCTCAAGCATCTTCCATTCTCGGACCATCCTCGAAACCATGTAAGATTTCTGACTAATAGTATCTGCGACTACGCTATCGGTTGCAACTCTTTCTTGGAGAAAAGATATCTCAACTCTTATGATTTGTAAAAATCTCAAACTTTGTTCCATAAAGATAATGTTTCCACTTACGTAATGCAAAACAATCGCAACAAGTTCCATGTCATGGGTCGGATAGTTCTGTTCACAAGAAGTTAACTTCCTCGAAGCATAACTGTAACTAACCAAATCATCATTCCCATTAGGTAACGCAAGAATAGGTGCGGTGGTCAACTTCTTCTTTAATTCCTCAAAACTGACTTGATATTTTTCATCCCACATATATGGTACATTCTTTTAAGTCCACTAAGTGAATGGTGTAACAATCTTGGAAAACCCCTCAATAAATCTTCGATAATACTCCGCTAAACCCAGAAAATTTCGCAAATAACTGCTTCCCTCGGAGCCCAGACAAAACCATTCGCAAATATTGTTCATGTTCCTCTCGAGATTTAGAATAAACAAGGATATTACCGTTAAAAACAACCACAAGGTTATCAAGATAAGGTTTGAAAACCCGATTCATCATATCCATAAGAACAACGGGAGTATTAGTTAACCCGAAAGGCATAACAAGAAACTAATAGTGACCATACCTACTACGAAAAGTAGTCTTAAAGATGTCTTTAGAATGAATCTGCAACTGATGATAACCATTCCTCAATATCAAACTTCGAAAAGACAACAGACCCTTGAAATTGATCAAACAAATCATCAATGTGAGGCAAAGGATATTTGTTCTTTACAAACAATACAGGAGCTCCCTACGGTGATACACTGAGTCGGATAAAACCACTATCAAGTAACTCTTGCAATTGAACTTTCAACTCTTTCAATTCAGTTGGAGCCATTCTCTAAGGTACCTCAAATATCAGGGTAGTACCTGGAAGTAATTTAATACAAAACTCGATTTCCCTATCGGGAGGCATAGAATACTCAGTAGAGAACACATCAGGAAACTCTTTCACAATATGCACATCCTTTACTTCAGGAACCCTTTTTAATAGTATTGAGAACACTGGCCAAGAATCCCACACAACCACGGTGTAACAACTTTCTAACCTTCACATAAGGAATAATACAAATCCCCCTACCCAGAGGAGTAGCCTCAAAAGTAAATTCGGGCACATCAGGAATAGAAAATATGACAATCCTTTTTATAAAAATTAACTGAAGCATGATAATTATTTAACCAACCCATTCCCAAGATAATATCAAAATCTTGTAATGGCAAAACAACTAAATCAGCAAGTACAACATGCTCACGAATATGCACATCACAAGTACGCAACACTCTATCAGCCCAACACTTCCCCATAGGGATGAACACCTCTAACACATAAAATAGAGACTCAGGAGACAAATGTAACTTTTTCCAAAAATGCACAGACACATATAAATGCAATGAGCCGGGGTCTATAAGTACACGTGCCCTCAAACTAGACACATAAATTATACCTCCAATCAAGGTAGAAGAATCTAAAGCCTATTGTTGATTAGTAGCAAAAACACAACCCTGTACCTTAGGCTTTCCCGAGGCATCCTTCTTCTGACCCTGTGATGATCCAACTCCACTCCCATATGATAGATTCCTGGTTGTAGGACAATCCCTTTGAAAATGATCAAACTGACCACAATTCAAACACTTACCCAACTTCTTCCAACACATTTCTTCAGAGTGCCCTTCCTTTTGACAATATTTACATATCCTTCTACTTTGATTTCCCAAATTGTTACCTTAATTGTTGGCAATTGATTGCTCTTGAGGTTGTCCTCTGTTTTGTAATGATATTCCCTGACCTCCTCGATTGTCACCGTACTATGGTTGAGGTCTTCCTTGCCTTCCCGCACATAATAGTTCAACTTTCCTCTTATTGTTCTTCAATATGGTGCTCCACTTGATAAACTCTATCAACTGCATCTTGAACATCCTGTAACTTGTGAAATACTAGTTGAGTTTGGATTACAGTTCTCAATCCTTTCACCAATCGCATTGCCTTCCTCTCCTCAGTTGCAACTAGATGAGTATAGTACCTGGATAACTCTGTGAATTTAGATGTATACTGAGCCACGGACATAAAATTTTGCTTTAAGTTGAGAAACTCCATTTCTTTCCTGTCTTGATCCACCCGGGAAATAAAATGTTCCTTGAACTTCTTTTAGAAAATTCTCCCAAGTATATGGTACATGAGTCTCATCCCAACAAGTTTTCAAAGCCTTCCACCAGTACTCAGTAGCTCCACTCAGATTATAAGTAGCAAACCTGATTTGATCTTGATCAGAACATCTCAGAACATCAAATATTTTCTCCATCGATTCAATCCACCTTTCCACCTTAGCTACATCGGGTTCTCCATCATAGCCTATTGGTTTCATCTTTAAGAACTGTTCTAACCCATATCTCGGAGGTACTTGATCTTCTCCTTGTCTTTAATCATTTAAGGTTTTCATGGCTGCTTCAAACATTCCCTTGCCTTGAAGGTCCTGACTGATCTCTTTCTGTCCCAACCATTTTCAATAAGTTCCTGCATAAGACTCTCAACGTTACTCACCCTATACACAACTACCCTCCTAGGTCACTTAGTCATTCTAGACCATCTACAACCTAGCTCTGATACCAACTGTCGCGCCCCAGACCCGTGGTCCTAATTGGCCCCATGCTCGGGACACGAATGGAAGACGTCATAAAACACTTTTAGAAAATTTTTCGAAATATACTTACATAAAGTTTAACAATATCCACACTCGAAGTTCAAAGACTTCCATTTAACTTTCAAACAAACTTTTTCACAAACGAAAGTACTTAGCCCGAAGGCTTACACACTCTTATACAAATGTACAATTACAACACTTTAAAAAAATAAGTGATACACGGATAAAGTCTCGGGTACACTACCCCAAAGGTTATACATTTATATAATGTAACCTTTAAACCACACTTACTTTCCAAAATGGATTATCAACCCAACATCCTCCTTGTGAAGTGGCCTATCCCCTGGACTCGCCTTTATCTAAAACAGTAAACAAATAAGGGGTGGGAATGAATCTCAGTAAGCTACTAAAATTCAACTACGTTACATGCTGAAATGATACTCGTAATTGAACAATGTCAATAAACATTCATTTAGCACATAACATGAGAGGCAAAGCCAACTCATCACACCACACATAAGGCAGAAATAAACACTCATAAGTGGATACTGAGCCAAGGTTCTCGAATCAAACATATAACCATCTGAGAGGTATCAACTGAGAAGCATCAAAGAGCTGAAGCCGGGATCACGAAAACCAACCATAACCATAAGAACCAAAGTAACAACGGGGGGAAATATGACACAAAGTCATAATCCAAGGCTCACGCAAGGGAGCGATTCATCCCATCTAAGGCCAATCTGGACTGGGGAAAACAGAAAAGGCAACAGTGGAAAACCTTATAGTGAACTTGGCTCGTGTGCCACTATAATTCTCCCACTACCTGACTCAAGGTACCAATGGAAAACCTTATAGTGAACTTAACTTGTGCCACTATAATTCTCCCACAGCCTGACTCAACAACAAGTACCAGCTGGACTTTAAACACGAGCATAGTAATGAATACTTGCTTAAACAACAACCGGGGGCAATGATTCCAAAGTAGGGAACCAAGCCAAACACATCACAAAGATGAACCAATCCATACCACATCAAGAGATGTTCAACAATATCCAATTAATATTTAGTTCAATTCCACAACACATATGTTCATAAAGGAACCGTTTCCAATACTCGAATGTTCCACAACAACTCTCTAGGTACTCTAGGATATCACCTAAGACCTAGACCAAAATTGAACTCTAAATCATTTGGATTCAAACAACTCAAACTTTTCAGCAGCCCTAGGCGGTCGCCCACACCAGCCTGTGCGGCCGCCTAAAATGCCCTGTTCCAAGACAAAAACTTTCCAGATAAGTGTGCGGCCGCACGCCCGATTTGAGCGGCCGCCCAACACACCTCGCAGGCCAAAACTTGAATAAATTATACTCCCTTCGTTTCACCGTTCCAAAAGTATTAACACACTTATACTTCTTACATACACCTTAACCAAAAGAACCCAAGAAACATACTTATACTTCCCTTACCATTCAAAACCAACTTTCCAAATACTCCCTTTTTCCCAAAATTACAAGTATCACAAATATTATCCAAATCACAGAAATAACAATCACAAGTATCAATTATAACGTATATGACCATTTTAACATTTAAAGGGGGATTGGTAACTTACCTATTTCCGAAAAAGTATCGAGAAAATAATATTTGATGGGGTAGAAATGACCTACTCAACGCCCTGATCATTTTATATAATTAGTTTTTAAAATGGAGAAGTAATTAAAAGGAGATAAAATCAAATAGAAATAAAGTTTACCTTTTCTTCCACGAACACAAAGAGAGTAAATTTGGGGAAAGTTAAATTTCAGTGTGTGTGTGTGAATCGGCTGAGAGAGAGATAAGCATGAGCTTATAAAAGATCTTTTGCCCCAAAATTATACTTTGATCACTCAACTTTCCATTTGAACAAATAAACCCCTGAACTTATATTTCCAATAAGGACCCTAAGGTTTCAACTTAATCATTTAACTCCTTTAACCATTATTACACCCAACCAAATAAATAACACAATTAATCAAGTAAGATGTGCAAATCATAAAATATGATGCAACACATAAAATGCACACATAATGTCAAATTAAAATCCCCAAAAATATAAAATAAATTGGGATGGGTTTTGGGGTCGTTAAAATTTCTGCAGGGGTTACAATACATTCAGGACCAGGGCAATCCCCTGGGTCCAAAGTCTGACATTTTGACAGGTTTGTCCAGAAACGGGCGCCTCCCACAGACATTGCGCCATGCGCGCGCTTCCAACATCACCATCCAGAGGCGCGCGCTTCTGGGTAGGTTTCCAGGACAAGAAAAGGTTTCTGAACAGAGCAGATTTGATGGGGAGTGGGCACAGTTTCCTGCATCAGGCCTAATCTGGCCTTTTGGACTGTTTTACTTTCGCGTTTTTTTTTATCGGTCACACGGGTGATTCGAAAGTTGTAATTATGTGCTTATTTGCTTTTCTTTCATAAAAAAAAACAATAAAAATGTTTTGTCACGTGTTAGACCTCATACTACGTGCACGAATTCCTATAAATTGCTCACTATCGAGTCGCACAAGTTCATAACCCCAAACCCATCGAGGCCCGTCATAGGAAGTTTCAAGCTCCACCAGACCTTGACTCTTTCGAAGAGGTAAACCTCAGCCCGTGGTGTAGTTCACGACTACATGCCGGGGGTGACCTTTAAGCCTCTCATTTAGCCGAGCACAAGCCAACACAATTCTAGTTAGGGTCTAACACTCCGTGACTAATGTCGGTTTTCATATGCTGAGATTTCCCTAAAATAATGTCTTCAAATCATACATGCCAAGTGGTTATTATGGACAAATAAAAATCCGTCCCCGCATGTATGCTTTACTACATTAATTTAGTTTAATCCTAACATGTGTAGGATTCACAAGCGTGATGGAATCCGATGAGTATATGGGACCGCGAGATGGTCTATATACTAGTGTGACGATTCCATTATTTTCTTAGAAACTCAAAAGGGACCCCATCCCTCCGACTTATATAAAAAAGTCTTTTCTTTATATGGTTTAAGTCGTGTGCCCACTGTGTGTTCTAAGCCTCTTCATGGACCGAAAGTGTACTCAAGACTGACAAGGGCCTCTTCTGCAATATAGGTTTAATTGGTACTTACCGTGTCTACCGGGATTCAGCGAATCGGTTAGTTCGTGAAGAGATCACTCCAACAGCTTCGACAGCATCAATGGCCGGCGGCTCTAACACCGACAACACCATGACTCTCGAGAAACTCTCAACCATGGTCCAACTTCTCCAAGAATAAGTCTCATCTCTTAATAAGGAGGCTCAAAGCAAAGATGACATTTGGCAATCCCACCTCGACAACCAAAGGGAGGCCCACGAGGCTGAAATAGAGTTAATGAAAGAAAAGCTCACCAAGCTCGCCAAGGGTAAATACAAGAAAGACAATGACGAATCCGAATGGACCGAGGGTTTGTTTGAGAGCCCCTATGTCAGTGCCCGCACTAAGAAGATGGGGGAACCGAGCACCGAGAATAATGAGCCCAAGATGGTTGATTCAATCATGGCCTACATAGATCAACGCTTCAACGGTCTCAACTTGGGGAAAGGCTCCGATACAAGCCTCTATCAGTCATCCATTCTCATGAACACAATGGCTTCCCTCCCTGACAAGTTCAAGATGCCCGACATCAGCAAATTCAAGGGCAACTCTTGTCCCATGGCACACATTGAGACTTACATTTGGGCTATGGTACCGAAGAAGGTCTCACCTAAGGTTATGGCACAATGTTTCCCTCTTACTCTCGAGGGGGCGGCAAAGGATTGGTATGCTACTCTGCCGCTCACAGTCCGTCTTGATTGGGACGCCGCCATGCTGGCCTTCAAGAGTCAATACCAAGGCAACACCACTCACCGGCCAACCAAGAAAGAGCTTGAAGACACCACTCAAAGGGACAACGAGTCCTTCATTGACTTCACAAGAAGGTGGAATGACAAGCTTGCCGAGATTGTCGAGAGGCCTAACACCAAGGAGCAAATGGACATCTTTCTTAAGTGTCTAAAGATTGATCTCCGTACCCACCTAAGTGGGGCTTGCTATGCCAATTTCTCTCAAATGTATGAGGCGGGGATCCGAATGGATGAGTTGCTCAGGGAAATCAAGAAAAGTGCTCCTACCCTCCGTTATAAGGCCGCCTCTAGCTCCTCAAAAGAGGCTTCAGTTAATGCCGTCACTACTGACAAGGGGAATTACAAAAAGGTTCCTCCACCCCAAGGCAAGAAGTCTCAAAATGACTGCATCTACACGCCTCTCCAAGGCATGACTCAAACCGAGGCCTTCGAAGTTCTCAAAGCAAAGGGGCAAGTCACACCCATACAAGGGTACCAACCCAAGACGGTCAATGCCAATCATGCTCATCACAAGCATTGTGGCTACCACCAATATAGTGGCCAAACCACCGAGGAATGCTTCGTTCTCCGCAATGTCATCCAAGATCTCATGGACAAGAAGGAATTCATAGTTCCTAATGAGGGTGGTGTCAATGTAATAGAGATAGGAGAATTTGAGGAGACCACTCATTCAATCCCAATTGTGAATGAGGGCTCCAATGCCATAAATAAGATTGATAATTCTTGTTATGTTGTGACTTACGATGAGGTAATGAGGGAAGTACAAGAGAATAGGAAGAAGAAGCAAGATGGGAACGTCAACATGCTAACTCGATCCGGACGAGTCATAGCAAGCAACCCCTCCACTTCTGCACCAAACACCTCTTCTCAAAGGTCGCAAGCTCGCGACACTCCCGAAGACCCTCTACTAGTTCAACTCAAGAAAACTCAAGCCAACATCTCCATTTGGGACCTCATTGCATCCTCAAAGAAGCACCGAGATCTTGTCATCAGTAATCTTGACGACACGTCGATCTCTCTTGATACAACTCTCGAAGACCTTACGGCAATGATAGGTCACATTCATTTCGGCAATGTCATCACCTTTGCCGACATGGACCTTCCACCATTTGGTTCCGACCATAATGAGGCCATTTATCTCAAGGTTAGAGCAAGGGGGAGACCTATCTCAAGAGTCTTGGTTGACGGTGGTTTCGCTCCCAACCTAATGCCTGGCTGAATCATGGGCATACTGGGGCTTAAGAATTCAGATTTGAAGCCTTCTACTCAAGTAATCCGAGGTTACAACAGCACTGCCCGTACAGTTATGGGTATGGTGGAAATAGACATTGAGTTTGGGAGCATAGTCATGTCCGTCCCGTTCCAAGTGCTCGATGTACCTTCCTCATTTAATTTTCTTTTGAGCCGACCGTGGATACAAAGTTCCAATTCCGTACCTTTGACTCTCCATCAATGTGTCAAGTTCAGAAATGGGGATAAAATAGTAACCGTCATGGCAGAAAACGTCACTATCCACAGAAAGGGGGAACCCATCCACCAAATTCAGCATGGTTTAGCAGACTCTACCCTCTCCGGCGTCTCAATCAATGCCATTGACAAAGAAGGGGGAAACAGATTATGGACCCTCTGCAATCGTAATGTCCTCCGCATGATGAGGAACATGAACTACTTCCCTGGTTTAGGCCTAGGGAAATATCAACAAGGGAGAATGCAACCAATTGAGGTTCCTTTTGTTAAGAACAAGTTAGGTTTGGGATATGAGCCTTCCAAAGATGACTTCAAACACGAGCAAGCCGTCAAGAATGAAAAGGCCCGAGCTCATAGGGAAGGCCGTCATTATGAGATTCCCAATCTAAGGCCTTACCACAAGACGTTGAATGGGTATTTTGTTCGCTAAGGGGAAGCTGTTCCGTACATGATCTTTCCCGAGCCATGGGTTAATAGCAAGGGCATCAGAAAGCCCGGCCTTAAGATCTTTGCCGACTGTGAGATCCAGAAGTCTGAAAAGGAACCAACTCCCATGTCACCCTGTGAATGGTAGGGGAAGAAAGTGACCATAGAGTCCGAGACAGAGATCACCGTAGGGGAAGAATTGACAGATTTATCCTCTATGTTCGGGGAACTTGCCCTCATGGATGAGTGCCAAGTCAATGCCATCTACGACACCGACACGAGAAGGGAGACTATCAGCGAGATCCAGCCAAGCTCTGAGCCGATCAACAACTGGTATTCTACGAAAGGACCTGTGGTATCCAAAGAATTCTTGTTCAAGAAGATGGGTTGCATTCCGCGCAAGGTTACAGAGGAAGACTTGTTCACTTTCACTTTCGAGTCCGAGAGTGTTTCCGATACCCTCACCTAAGAGGACATGGAGGCCATAGCCGAGCGTGTGTTCCCTTTCTTTGTTAATGAAAAAATTGATCTTTCTGAGTACCCCGAGATTGCAAACATCATGAATGATGAATTAACTAATAATGAATCTAATGAACTAGTTAATAACGATTCAAATAATGAAGAAATAGACCACGAAAACACAACATACTTAAATGAACTTGCTCAACAAGTCCTGTAAGTACCCCAATATGAAACCAACCTATCTTAGAGGTAGCCTTAGCACCGTTTCAGGGATAAACTGATAGGCCAGGACCTCCCTAGGATAAACTATAAATTTCAGGACTACTCTGGTATAAAATCGGAAAAATCCAGAAGCTCGCCAGGCTGAGCCGTACGGATGATTTGGGAACTAGAGGGGCCTAGCCGTACGGCTGGTTTGGGCGCCCTCAGTCCTTATAAATAGAACCCCTTGCTAATCATTTCAGGGGGGGACAAAGACACATTAGAAAGGTCACTTTGCTGGAATTGCCACAGAGAAAGAGTGAGAGTGATCACATACAAAAAACGAGAGAAGAAAGGAAGATTGGCCTTAACCATCATAGGTAAAGCCACCTCCCCCCTCCTTTCTCTTCATCTTACTCCTATTTTCTTTCTTGTATCTTGGTTATACATGTATTTACTATTCATTCATGCAAAGACTTGTCCATTTCAAGCACCTTTTGTTTCTTGCAAGACTTGTCCATTATCAAGCACTATATATATATCTATCTATTACATTACTATCTTGTCCAAGCTATGAGAAGCTCAAAGGTTCCCTCCATACCTTGTATGGAAGAGGTTCTAAACCTAGACACTCATAGACTTGTTGATTGTCATTTATATTCTTTATTTATTTAAATGTTGTGCTTGTTTGGCCATGATGATCATGAGGATGGTGGAACCTTAGTGTCCATCATTTTCCTCTTTGATTTAGCCTCAAAATCCCACTTTTGGGTCATAAAGATCCAATCTTTATGTGTTATTTTGACTCTTGGAAGGATTTTAAGTCATAAGATGTCATCTTGATGATAAAGTTCCAATCTTTATTCACCAAATGACCAACTTTGGTCCAAAGGGGACATTCATCAACTTTCTTGATTTTCTCCTATGATTGCTCATGATCACACCCAAATATTTGTCTTTGGGGACCAAGTGATGATCATTTAGCATAGGAATGATGTTATAAAACTTGTAAAATGATTTCTTGCAAACTGGGATCACAAACAGTTTGTCCAGCTTCAGACAGAATACCATGTTTCTGTTCTGAACTGGACTGTTCATGAGCAAACTGTAAAACCCCAGGATCGCCTCCTCCAGCCGTACGGCTACTTTAGGTAGAAAGGCAAAATTGTCTGTTTTGCCCTCTGACTTTTATCTTATCACTCAAGGCCCCCTTTTCAGCCGAGTTTCTCAAATAAAATCAATAACAGAATGTTTTCCGTTAAATACACACACACACACACATGCACATTTTAACTAACTTAGGGAGACTCGGCTTTGTCCGAGGCAACTTGAGAGGACGTAAAAACTCCTCCCAAAATGTAACCTGACCTCCGAAACTTTGAACTCAAACCTTTGTCATTTTGTTGGGTTTAAAATTAACAAAATGTGGCGACTCCGTTAAATTTGACCGGTTCCCGTGTTTGGCATTTTGTCCTCGTGCGAACCTCGCGTGTTTCACCCCCGAGGACGGGATCCTTACAGTGGTGACTCTGCTAGGGAGTAGAGTGCTTTCGGACTTCTTTCTAGAAGGTTCGGGGGCATTCTTGTGTGGGTCAAACTCCCGTTCCCGTTAGTTGACTTCTTGCATATTTGTGTGTGTTTGCTGTTTCTGTTTGAACTGTTTTGAGTACATGCGTTCTGGAAACACAATAAACTGGGGCTTGATGATCAGAAGTTGGAGAAACTGAGAAAAAAATCTTCACCCTCTTGCTTTAGCCGTACGGCTACTTTGGGTAGAGACCAAAATGTTGCCAATTAACAGTTTGGTGCAAGGCTTCAACATTCTGGGTGCCCCCTCTGCTTCTGCTTGTCCAGTTCCAAATTTACAGTCTTACTTGTGCACATTACCTTCATTCTTTTGGCCAAAACTTGGTTTTAAAAGGTAATAAAACTTAGTTATGCATGATCTTTCGTCAATAAACTGGTTTCCAAAACCTCATCGTGCATAACCCCCTTTTTTTGTAAGGGTTTCCTTAAGTCTCCTCGTTGTGCACAAATTGCTTTGTATAAAAGGGTTTCAATGTAAAATATTTCTTTTGCAAAAGTTTGATTCAAAATTCTTTCTTGTGCACAACTTGGTACATGTACAAGTTTTGGTCTTTGTTTGCTTATATTCTTTGATTTGTTGTGTATAGATTGCTCAATTCATGCTTGTTCATACTTGTTCATATCTTGCTTATGCCATGCTCATGATATCGAAAAACGAATTGAAAATCTCTCTTTTTACTCAAAAAAGGAGCATAGAATGACTTCACACTACGCGCACTTGACCGTGCACGTTCCAAATACCCTTTAAACCCGGGGTGGATGCCACGATGCAGCTCGTTGGGCGCTCTTGTTCCCTTCGATGCGCGCATGGGTCCATCCTACCTTCCCTTCCGAACCGAGTCAACCACACTTGTCCGTGACACACAAATACCGTGACTATGGTTGGTTTTTGGTCTAGTTCATGTAACCACATCCTTGATACGTGCTCAAAGCTAATTGTGGCCAAATTAATGCCCGAGTTGTGACTCCTTGATGAAATGCAAGCGTGGCCTAACCAGCCTCCAACTCGTGTGTTAGTGACGCCCGCAATTAGCAAGGGCCATGTACTAAGGATAGGGTGACGCTGTGTCGTTAAGCCCTAATGAGCGAGTTATTTTAATCATACTTAAGCCCATGGTCAAGGATCGAGACGCCTCATTCAAAATGAGGTCATGTCGGAACGTCGGTGTAGCCTTCGGAGAAAAGTCTCGATTCCGACTGGGGCTTAACCATGATTAGGATGACCCGCATATTGGGAACCTTACGATGCACTAGACCCTAGGTTCACTTCTTTTGATCGGTCGAAGCCGCGTGCCCTATAGGACCCTCGCCCGGGATAGTCCGTCCTTGGGAGCGTGCAATACAGGTGAAAAACGAGGGGTCTATAGGCGTAGTGATGGCCTCCACTGATCCAGGATTTAGAATAGTTGCGAAAAAGAAGAGCGATCTTTTCCAAACAATTAGGAATAAGACATGCCTTGAGAAAAATGAAGGTTGGGCCCTTGAATTATGCACTAACGTTTGTTTATGTGACAAAACCGGCCGAGATAATCCAAGGAATAAATGATTTATTTTTTTTTTTTAAAAAAAAAAAAAGGGAAAAGAGAATTGCTAAATTCATCAAAACGCTTGGCTTGGGTTTCTTCCCCCTAAAGAAGAGTCAAACTTGTTACCCCCTTCGAGTCAGTGTCCCTTGTGTGTCGAGTTTTGTTTTACTCTGAAGCATGACTTCCCGAAAAATCCTTCCACGGTGCCCTTACAGTTTGTCGGTCTTGTGAATCATAGGGAGTGATGGAAGCCCGCTTTGAAAGCATCGAAAGGGTCATGAGTGCCCTACAACAAATGGTGAGGAGACTGGAATACGACCAGGGTCGTCTATTGGGAATCGTGGCTAGGATGCAAGAAAAGCCAGCCCCAGATTTGGAGGAAGAAATACAAAAGATGTGGGTCAAAATGGTGCACCCATGTCTTCGTGAGCTTTTGAAAGACCGTGAGAATGATTGGCACCAAGAAAGGAAAAGCGTGAGGGAGGAAATGAACTCACAGAGCCGCATTCAGCAGGAAGACATGAGGACATCCAAGCCTGCATGCACACAGTGGTGGAAGCAATCCTAGATATCCGAACCTATCTCAAAAATCATCCACGCTTGAAGAATCCCCCCATCGAGCCCGCCCAAACGACCCTGGGATGCCTAGGGAGTCTGCCTCCCCAAAAGCATACCCCAAGCGGAAGCCCACTACCAAGAAATAGCCGGCCTCACCCCATAGCTCCTAAACCTTCTCACCGCCAAAGGGCCGCACCATACCGTCTTTTCCGTGAATTGGGAACCCCAAGAACCTCACTACTTGATCAATTGCTCAAAGAGGGGAAAATCACTTTGCTTGACCCAAGCGTGATTTCATCCGAACATCCCAGCCAGCGGTCCGATGAAACTCAATTTTGCCGCTACCATCAAGGGGTAGGACACTCCACTGGGGCGTGCGACGCCCTAAAGGACAGGATCCAAGCACTCATCGATGAGGGCATCATCACCAAGCAAGGGGACAAGTGGGTCTAAGCCAGGGACACAAGGAGAAGAAATGAGGAAGGAAGAAGTCGTTGGGAGTGGCCTAGTATTTGTGTTCTAGAGAGTCTCCTAAATCCGTAGTGGATATAGACTTTTGTCTTTTTTTTTCCTTTTAGCTTTCCCAAAAGGCCCTGCGAAGCCAATGTATGTAAAAAGTCACAATGTGGCGATGGTTGAGTCAATGGTCAAGTCCAAGTTGTAAAAAATCGAGTCTTCCGTGAAATGAATTGTCTTTTACTTCTATTCTCCCTAGACTTGAGGCATTATTTGAAAACTACACTAACTCTCGGAATCACTCCCATTAATGTTTCCAAATGATTGTTATATCCCCGATATGATGAGTTGATTCCCCGAAACATAGAAGTCAACAACGACTCATAAAGGGACGAACGGATCTAAACGTAAAAGGGACTAAATTCCAATAATTAATCTTAAGATGAATGAATGTTGTGACCCGTTGGCATGAAGGAGACCATCAATGGCAAATCTTCCCACATACACTACCCGATATACGACCCAAGACACCTTTTTGAGGCAAACCCCCGATGCACATTAAAAGCATCCCAAGACAATGAAAAGACGAGGACGTTGTTGCTCAGCAACCAAAGTTCAGCCATAAGTGCACATACAGACTCCCCGAATTGTCAAAATCAAAGAGAGGATGAAAAAAAAAAAAAAAAAAAACGCTTGCACAAAGAGCCCGTCGATATCAAAAGGGGTACGCCCAAAGGGGCCCATCTCAAAGAGTTCACCCAAGGCAAAGTCAGCAACGAAGTCCTCTGAGATGCCGACCCCGGCCAAAGTGGCCCAAGAGCCGAACTACGACGACCTGAGCTCCTCACATTGAGGGGAACGTAGGCAACCTTCGGGTCCGGTCATAACACGAAATGAATCCCCCCAAACCTTGGTCCTCCCAGAGGACCCGGTTCTCTTTCCCCGGTCTCATCAATGACCAATTCCCCAGATAATGACCAATCCTCCCATAAACACTTTTCTCCTCCCGATCTTGCCATTGATCGAATTTTAATCCCAACGGGTCATGACAGTTATGCACACTAAGGCTAATTACTTGAATTTTGGACCTAAATACTAATCAAGATCCGCTCAAGCAAACATCTTGATTACATTAATTGAGGTTGATTCCGAATGCCTCAACAAGTCTTCTTTTCCACATCTTAGGAAAGAGCCAAACACGTGAATTTCTGTCCATAGGCTCCTTCTCTCAGAAAAGGGACTCACTCCCATAAAAGCCTATATGTGTCTACTCGTGTGAGCAAATGTGATATGCTCTTTGTCTGTGTCAAAGTTAACTTTGCTTCTGTCCATGTCAAGAGTCAACTAGGCCACTCTTAAAGAGGGAGGGTGGAGAAAACTTGGAAAGAAGGAAAGTGCTATGGTTGGACAATCAAGGGAGAGGAACCCGAAGAGTGATTCCCAGAAAGGTAAAACATTGGGGCTGCCAAACCACGGTCGAGAAAACCGAGGATTAGTCTCCGGCAAGACGTTACACTGGGGCTGACTAGCCGTAATCGCGCAATGGAAGGACCGACGAAAAGTCATGCTTTGAGTAAAACAGTCTAAGTCAAATAAACCTTCTCATCTGTCAAAATTCCCTTGGAACACCCAGAAAATTTGGTCAAAAGGGTCAACCTTCTGTGTCAACCGTGCGGATGGATTATCCTTGTGAAAATTTTCGTGTCAGCAGCCCATACCAAACTGCCTGCAAGTGAGACTCACTTTCACTTGTCAAACCCTGTCAAGGTATGTCCCAGTTGCACATAACTGAGTCTAAACACGTTCCGGGTCACAACATCGAAAGCATAAGTCTTCACGAGACCCAAGCTAGGCGTAAAACGAATTTACAAGGGGTTTAAACTCAATAAAGCAACAAGTTTTCATGACATATTGTTTTGCAAAAATAAGACAAAGACAAAAGGAAAATTGTTCAAAGACAGGTACAACTACTCAGAATCCGGGTCAGAATCAGGGGGCGGTAAATCGGACAGACCCGGCCCCTGAGTGAAATAAGTGCTAGGGTCAAAATGGAAGAGGGATTCGGCTAAGCTCATGTCCCCGCTGGTGGAAGGCTGCAAGGAATGCCAGGCAGATTGGGAAGCAGTACCAGAACGGTCAACAGAAGAGGTCTCAGGTCCCTCCAAGGTCAGATGGGCGAAAGGATCCAGAGCGATCTCATGGGTACCGGAAGCCCGCAGAGAATCCCGGAGAGAAGAAGAAGTATCCACAGCACTCATGGACTGACTGCGGACGAAGGAAGGAGGCAGCTCAACACTCGACGCCCTCTTACGGGGCCTCTCCTCACCGCTCACCGAACTCCGGCCTGGCACGAAGCCGTGTTCCCTCTGAGTCCCCTTGCGAGAACGACCTGTAAACTTTTTGAACCACTTTTTAGCCCGCCCCATGAAGGTAGGCCGCCGCAGCAACGCTCGTCCCGCAATCTGCACATAGAAATGGAAGAGTTCAGCAAAAGAGAATGAAAGGTGAGGACATGGGCGCGAGAATGGGAAAGAAAGCATACCGCGTCATCAGGAATGTCCTCAACAGGGTCTCCCCCTTCGGTAAAGGACACGGCTACCATGTGAACCCGGCCATCGGTATAGATAAAAGAGTAGTCCTGCCACACCAGAGGAGCCACCCCAGAAGCCACCACCTGTGGCGATCTCAGCCTCGTGGCCACGAACCGTCCGTATGGCTCATCGGTAATCAAACCAATCGCATCTACCCCCACAAGATGCGAGTCCTCTCCCCGATCAACCACAAACATGGCCTCAGGTGGGTCCACCAGTACCCTCTGCATGAGCCCCAGTCAATGCTGCCAAAGCACCCTCTCGCCTAAATAAAAGGTCTCCCCTCGGAAACCCACCAACAGCCTCCTCTGCCGGGTCACCCTCAGAGCCTCGCTCGGGACAAAGCCCACCTCCTTCCCCTCGTACCGAGACCAAGGGAAAAGGTTGAGCTCCGCTGGCATGACACCCCTCAAAACTGCCTTCACATCGGCATAACGAACAGAAACACGTCCCTTGGACCCCCTCTTCTCCCTAGCTTCCCTAACCCAGCAGGTCATGGCCGGAAAAACCAGGTCTCAGTTAACGGCCAGTCTCCACGGATAGCTACCAAAAACCTCGTAGTACCAAGCCTGAAAGGAGACACATAAGAAGTGCCATCAGTGCAAAAGATGAGGTAAAAGGACCAATAAGACAGAGGCAGAAAAGAAAAGGATACCTCGAGAACGAATTGGAAGCAAGCCAGAGACTTGCTCGCCCTTCGTCTATATTTATCAAGCTCCATGTACAGCTCGGCTAGACCTACTTCTCCCCAAGCAATATCCCTGATGGCCTCGGGAGTGGTGAGTGACCCAAGAAGGGGAAACATGCACGTTGTGTCAGCATTGGCAAAAATGGTGTTGCCAAAGAGGAGCCACACGTAGGAGCGCCCAAGCTGCTCAGCTGTGATCCGACCCGCCTAATACTCTGGGATGTTGGCCCGAATGACCCTCTCAACATTCTGAACCAGGATGCCCAAACCCTTGGTGGGGCCCGAGAATCCGACGAGTGCCTGGATCTCCCCCTCAGACATTCTATCCCTCCAAATGACTGGATGTCCGTCAAAGGAAAGCCCAGTGATGGCAGCAAAATCAACCGGGGTCACAGTTACCTCCCCCCAACTCAAGTGGAAAGTGTGGGTTGTATCCCACCAGTACTCACCAAGGGCATTGAGAAGCCCCATACTCTTGTTGGTATTCACCAACCGGCCCACGGCCTAGATGAAAGGCACCAATCCTGTGCGTCCCACCCACTCCCTGGGACCAGGGATACCATCAACGGACTCAGGCATAGCTTCCCACAAAGAGAAGCAAGCATCCGGCGACCCTCGAGATTTGGGATCACCGCCCTGCAGGTAAACACAGCAAAGGTATGAATAACATAGTTTACAGATACCAATGCTCGTAATGATTGCACAAGGAAAAAGAATAACAAATAGGAGAAAGGTTTCGGTCCCCTTTTAATTTGCATAAGTCATTTTAAGGGCCATTTTTGGAGAAAAGTTCCCGTCCCCTTTAACAATGCATAAGTCATTTTCAAGGGTCATATTCGGAGAAATTATCACTATGGTCTCAACAATCATATACCCGTCCCTCGAACATACAACAACTTGTCCTAGAAGATGCTAGCATGTACCTAGTTGTGCCAAAATGACTAGTC
Source organism: Campanula takesimana (assembly GCA_026119855.1). Lineage (NCBI taxonomy): Eukaryota > Viridiplantae > Streptophyta > Magnoliopsida > Asterales > Campanulaceae > Campanula > Campanula takesimana. The sequence continues at coordinate 1,185,512 of JAOWBW010000382.1, read as the reverse complement.
AAGCCTAAGGTACAAGTAGTCTATGCATAGGCCGCGGACAACATACTTTGATTTTGGGGAGTATAGCTAGGCATGTCCAAATGAGGCTACGAGCACATACCCACGTCCCAAATGGTCCCAATGACACAAAAATGGGGTCAATTTCACGAAATTGTGTCAAGAAATGCAAAAATCTCAAATGGCATGGACAAGAACCCTAGGCCTAGGAAAGACGTACAAGACCCAAATCTGAATGGGAAGAGCTTAAGAATGCTTACCCCGTCACCATGGCACAAGTGAACGGTGGGAGACTTGTAGAAACCCGCTCCCTCATCCCGAAGATTAACAGTGTAGCCTCGAAAATTTCGAGCCATGTCTAGCCTCTTCTCCGCCCCTCTAGGGTAGCCCGCGCGTGCCCGACCGCCATGGTTGATCCTTGAACAATTAGAGCAAGGAAATTTGCGAGTTGATGGAGTTTCCTTCTCAATTTCGCCTGTCTCCTATCGTTTCTTTCAACTGAGTTTTGAAAAATAGGTGAGACCATCCGTATGGCTGCTGTGTTTTGAAAAAGAAAGAGATGACCTCCACATCCGTACGGATGGTTTGGGCGAGGAAAAATCTCAGCCTGAAATTACCCTTGTGCCCCTCGCACCTTGAACAAGATTTCCCAGAGTCTGGAAATGCCCTCCTTGGCTCATGCAACTTGAATTGAACCTAGAAAATTTAGGTTCCCGAAACCAAAAACCGGCAGTCCCAGCGACGTAAGCCCAGCTTTGTGAAATCAAACATCCGGCGGTCCCAGCGACGTAAGCCCAGCTTTGTGAAAAAATTGGCCATCCCCGACGTAAGCCCAGTTAAATGTCCAAAAACCGGCAGTCCCAGCGACGTAAGCCCAGCTTTGTGAAATCAAACATTCGGCAGTCCCAGCGACGTAAGCCCATCTTTGTGAAAAAATTGGCCGTCCCCGACGTAAGCCCAGTTAAATGTCCAAAAACCGGCAGTCCCAGCGACGTAAGCCCAGCTTTGTGAAATCAAACATTCGGCAGTCCCAGCGACGTAAGCCCAGCTTTGTGAAAAATTTAGCCGTCCCCGACGTAAGCCCAGTTAAATGTCCAAAAATTGGTCGTCCCTGACGTAAGCCCAGTTAAAAATTTGTCATGGCCGTCCCTGACGTAAGCCCAGTTAAAATTTTTCATTGGCTGTCCTTGACGTAAGCCCAGTTAAGTTGTTTGTCAAAATTTGGCCGTCCCTGACGTAAGTCCAGTTAAATGTCCAAATTTGGCCGTCCTTGACGTAAGCCCAGTTAAGTTGTTTGTCAAAATTTGGCCGTCCCTGACGTAAGCCCAGTTAAATGTCCAAATTTGGCCGTCCTTGACGTAAGCCCAGTTAAGTTGTTTGTGTGAAAAAATTGGCCGTCCCTGACGTAAGCCCAGTAAAAATCTGTCCCGTGTGAGTCAACCCTCTCCTATAGAGTCAAGTTGACCATATCCCCAGCAAGTCAACCCTCTCCTATAGAGTCAAGTTGACCATATCCCCAGCAATTCAACCCTCTCCCATAAGAGCCAAGTTGACCAAATGTATCGCCTCTGACCCCTTGGTGTCATGCCCAAATGTCTCGCCTCTGAACCCTTGGTGTCATGCCCAAATGTCTCGCCTATGACCCCTTGGTGTCATGCCCAAAATTCCTTAGCCTCTGACCCCTTGGTGTCATGCCCAAATGCCTTAGCCTCTGACCCCTTGGTGTCATGCCCAAATGTCTCGCCTCTGATCCCTTGGTGTCATGCCCAAATGCCTTAGCCTCTGACCCCCTGAGTGTCATGCCCGTGTCCCCACCTCTGACCGAACGAGCGTCATGCCCAAATGCCTTAGCCTCTGACCCCTTGGTGTCATACCCAAATGCCTTCGCCTTTGACCGAATGAGTGTCATGCCCGAACCTTCGCCTCTGACCAAATGAGTGTCATGCCCGAGTTTCCCACCCGACCTCGACGGTCGTCTATAGGTTTGAGTAGCCTTAAATCTCTCACCCCGAACTACGTTAGGCTTGATTCCCCGCGAACGGGATACGTAGGAATCCTACACTACTAGGACCAGCCATGCAACTAAAATCGGTTAAAGCCGTCGTCCCGTCAGATTGGGATGCTTATTTTTATCGACAACCCCTCTCCTTCGAAGCGACGTTGCCGAGGGGCTCTGTAAGTACCCCAATCTGAAACCGACCTATCTTAGAGGTAGCCTTAGCACCGTTTGTCACGACCCGAAATCTAGGCTCTATTTTATTAGTAATTAAATGATTTTTATTTAATTATTTGCTTATTTATTTACTTAAATTATTATTTATTTAAATATTTATGTGTGCAATTTATGTGTTATAGTATTTATGCCTAGCGTTTTATTTGGGTCATTTGTGCTAGTGTAGAAGTGTTGGGTCTTAATTGTTAGTTGGGAGTGTAGTATTTGTGTGTAGTGTGAGAGAGGGGGCCTAAGTGTAAATGTTTGAAATTATTTCCCTACTCCCTCCCTATTCCCCTCACCTCCCTCACCTTCTCCCTCACTCTCTCCATTCTTCTCCCAGCAACTTCTCTCTCTCTCTTGGGTATTGGTAAGTTTTTCTTCCTCTTCCTTCTCTCTTCATTTCCTCCATCTTCCTTTCATTATTATTCATTTCTTAAAACGTGAAACATGTTTAGATCGTCGATAGGATCGTAGGAAGCCAAAAAGAATCGAAATCCATCAACTTTGAGATTTATCAAGTAAGTTGCTTTTCCCCCTACTTTATGCTAGAAATGCTACTCCATGTTTATTTGATGTTATGAATGCTATTTATTGCATCTTGAGTTGATTTGGGAGTGATTGGCATTTTGTTCATTTTTGTAAAATTGTGGTATTTGAATCACCCTTGAGTGAGGTCCCTAGGTGATGTTGTTGGAGTTCTTTTAGCTCAAAATGGTGTAGATACCTTAGTTCCCATCTTGGTGGTGTTAGAAATGGTAAAGATTTGGTTTGTATTGGATTTGGGGTTGTTAATGGAGGATACCCAGAATTTTGGCCGGAAATTGCCTCCCCGGGCAAGGAGGCGCGCGCACCCTCCCATAGGAGGCGCGCCCACCCCTAGGCCCTTCTTGAACATCAAAGCTTCTGTCTCTTGGAGGCGCGCGCACCCTCCCATAGGAGGCGCGCGCATCCTCTCCTCCTCCAAAATTTGATTTCCCTTCTGATCTAGGAGGCGCGCGCATCCTCCCACAGGAGGCGCGCGCACCCCATCCTCTGTTATGACATTTGTTTCCATTTTTTTGTCCAATCTTTCGAGGGCTATATTGTGTTCACCCGGACTCCGTTTTAGGCGTATAAATTACCATTTTAAAGCTCTCCTTAAGCTCTTCAATATGAGTAAGTAAATTTGGTAGAGTGCTCGAATTAATTGGATCCTTTGTGGTCAAACGTGATATGGGAATTGTGTTATCATTGTTAAGATTGTTGGAACACTTTAATTGTGTGTTGTTGGTTCATTTCACTTTCTTGGTGACTTCTTGGTATGGTTCCCTACTTTGGAACCTTAAGTTGTTTAATTAAGCTAGTATTTATTACTTAGCCTTTATATGAAAGCCCAGCTGGTATTTTGTGTGTGTTTGGGCGATGCGAAACATTATGATGGCACGGCTAAGTCCATTTTGATGTTGACCATTGTTTTGCCCCATTATTACCCTCCTCCAGATTGGCCTTGGATGTGAGAAGAGCTAGCTCCTTTGTGTGCATTTTAGCTTTACTTGGAGCATGACTTTGTGGCATGTCTCCCGTCCCTTGTGATATTTCATTGGTTATTGGTTCCGGTACCGGGGTTTTCTCTTCGGCTTTCATGCTATTATGAAGATGATGATTTGTTGATTATTGAAGCTGCGCAGCGATCCTTTATTTGGATGTTCCGGTTTGGAAAACCTTGGCTATATCCTTTGTTAGGTGTTTATTTCCGCTGCTATCTGTTATGTGATAGATGCTATGTGCTATGTGATATTTATTATCGTTTATTGATTATTGCATCTTAGCATGTCATGTAGTTGCATTAGTAACTTATTGAGATTTATCTCACCCCCTTTTCTTTTATCTTGTTTTTCCTTAACCCCCCCCCCAGGTGCTAAGGATTAGTCTCGCTGATCACGAGAAAGAGGACGTCGAGTGTGGATCCGTTCTTTTGGGGAAGGTTATTATAGGTTGGTTTACATTATGTAAATGTGTAACCATTTTGGGATAGTTGTACCAAACAATGACGTCACTAAGATTTGTGTATTTGTACCTTGTTAAGCATAAACTTGTGGAAGTTTATGATAGTTGTATTTGGTTTTTATCAAACTTGGTTTTGTAAAACTTTGGATCTTTACCTTTTGGTATCAAATGGAATTTTTAACTTCGGTATTTCACAGTTTTGGTTTTAGAGTCGACGTCCAGATCGCGGTCTCGGGCCCGCGGGGTCCGGGGTCGCGACAGTTGGTATCAGAGCTATGGCATTAGCTCTATGTATAAGTCTAGGTGGATTAGTATGACCTAGGTGGGTAGTAGTGTGCGGAGTGATTAACGGTTGATGTTTTATGCAGGTAATTGTTCTCAATGTCTGGAAGAAGAAACAGAGGAGGTGCTAGTGGGGCACAGAATCAGAATGATACAAGGGAAGAGCACGTGCCATGTTTCAAGGCATGTTCGAGGCGGCCATGAAGGCCATACATGATCAAGGTCCGAGGGTAGAACAAGCACCACCCCGCTATGGTTTGGAGCAATTCTTGAAGTTGAAACCGGTTGAATTCAATGGGGAGCCCGATGTTCGGAAAGCTGAGTTGTGGATTGAGTCTATGGAAAAGATTTATGAGGTATTTGAGTGTTCGGATGAGGATAAGGTCCGGTTCGCGGCTTACAAGCTTGTGGGAGCCGCCGAGCATTGGTGGAAGGGTGTTAAAGCTAGTTGGGATGACACTCGTACGGTGTACGCGTGGGACTTGTTCGTGCGCAAATTCAAGGAGCATTTCATTCCGGTTGTTGATCAAAACCGAAAGGAGATCGAGCTACTCAACCTAGAGCAAGGTGTGTTGTCTATAGCACAATACTCGGCTAAGTTCATAGAATTAGGCCGGTATTGCGACTATTTGGTGAGGACCGAGGAACAAAAGGCTATGAGATTTATTCGGGGATTGAAGACCTCCATTCGTACTCAACTTATTGCTCAACGGATTGTGACATTCCAAGATGCGGTGGACTGAGCCTACTTAATAGAGCAAGATATTGGGGAGCATAAAAGGAAGACCGAGGTAGCTAACCCGAGCAAGCCGGGAGGGCAAAGCAAGCCACAACACCATTCCGATAACCGAGGTAACTTTGGGGGACAATCTCAGTTCCGAGGACAACCGATCCCAAGGAACCCGGGTACCACTTCCGGGAACCAAGGGAGCCAAATTAGGAGGCTTTGTTTGTATTGTCAAAAGGAAGGTCATTCTGAGGACCGTTGTTGGAAGAAGCAAGGAAGGTGCACCAATTGTGGTCAAATGGGTCACTTTGTAAAAGATTGCCGAGAGGTAGAGTACAAGCATCCGGGTCAGGAGTTGGTAATAATCAGGGTCAGAAAAGGGATGCCGCTGGGAAGCCCAAAATTCAAGGAAAGATATTTGCCATGAATCAACAACAAGCGACCGATGATCCATCCGTTATTGGAGGTATTGTTTCTGTGTCTAATGTGAGCGCGCGAGCGTTAATAGATCCAGGATCATCTCATTCATACATTTCTGTGCATTTTGCTTCCATGTTAAATGCTGCATTCGAGTCTTTACCGTACGTGCTAGAGGTGTCGACCCCTATAGGAGAATGCTTGATTTCTGATCGAGTCTTTCGTGCTTGTGACGTACTTATTTGTGGTCGAGTCCTTTGTGCGGATTTGGTAGTTCTTCCTATCCAAGACTTTGATGTCATTTTGGGTATGGATTGGTTGAGCAAGTTTCATGCGTCCGTTGACTGCCGTAGGAAAACTGTTACTTTTTCTATTCCCGATGTGCCTAAATTTGTGTTTGAGGCTAGTCCTCTGAGTAGAAAGGTTCGCTTAATTTCTTTTATGAAAGCGAGAAAATTATTGCATAGTGGTTGTGAGGGGTATTTGGCTAGTGTTCTTGATACTAGGAAGGAATCCCCTAGTTTTGATAGTGTTCGGGTAGTTCGGGAATTTCCCGATGTTTTCTCTACGAGTATGATATGCCTCCCGATCGTGAGATTGAGTTTTGTATAGATCTTTTACCGGGTACGGCTCCGATTTCGAAAGCACCTTATAGGTTAGCTCCCGCAAAGTTGAAGGAATTAAAGGTTCAGTTGCAAGAGTTGCTTGATCGAGGGTTTATCCGCCCTAGTGTTTCCCCGTGGGGAGCACCGGTTTTATTCGTGCGGAAGAAAGACGGTTCGTTGAGATTGTGCATAGATTACCGGAAGTTGAATCAGGTTACGGTGAAGAATAAATACCCTCTTCCGCATATTGATGATTTGTTTGATCAGCTTCAAGGGTCCGTGGTTTTCTCTAAACTCGATTTGAGGAGTGGGTACCATCAGTTGAAGGTTCGATCGGAGGATATTCCGAAGACTGCTTTTCGCACTCGTTATGGTCATTATGAGTTCTTGGTTATGCCGTTTGGGTTGACTAACGCGCCGGCCGTGTTTATGGATATGATGAACCGAGTTTTCCATCCGTATCTTGATTCGTTCGTGGTAGTCTTCATCGACGACATTCTTGTTTATTCAAAATCTCGAGAGGAGCATGATCAACATTTGAGGACAGTTTTATCCGTTCTTGCGAGGGAGAAATTATTTGCGAAGTTCAGTAAATGCGAATTTTGGCTCGAGAAGGTGTCATTTCTGGGTCATGTGATTTCTAAAGATGGGATTTCGGTGGATCCTTCAAAGATAGAGGCTATAGTGGATTGGAAGAGACCCGAATCAGTGACTGAGATTAGAAGCTTTCTGGTTTGGCCGGGTATTACAGAAGATTTATTGAAGGGTTTTCGAGGATTGCTACTCCGATGACTCAGTTGACCCGGAAGAATGTTCCGTTTGTGTGGACTGAGAAATGTGACAAGAGTTTCGAGGAATTGAAGAAGAGGTTGACTACCGCACCGATCTTGACTTTGCCTAATGGGAGCGATGGCCTAGTGATTTACAGTGATGCTTCGAAAGAGGGTTTGGGTTGTGTGTTGATGCAGGATGGGAAAGTGATTGCCTATGCTTCGAGGAAGTTGACCCCGAGTGAACAGAATTACCCGACTCATGATATGGAGTTAGCGGCGATAGTCTTTGCGTTGCACAAATGGAAGCACTACCTTTATGGGGCGAAGTTTGAGATTTTTACCGATCACAAGAGTTTGAAGTACCTTTTCTCCCAGAAAGAGTTGAACAACCGACAGCGTCGATGGATGGAATTGTTGAAGGATTATGATTGTACGATTTCTTATCATCCGGGAAAGGCGAATGTGGTAGCCGATGCGATTAGTAGAAAATCTTATGTGGCTTCGATGATGGTCCGTGAGTGGAAAATTGTTGGTCCCAGAGACACAACAAGGGTATGAAAAGAGGCTAGAGGGGGGGGGGGTGAATAGCCTATTTAAAATTTCAACCCTTTTTCAAAATTCAACCTTTATGCTTACACTTGAATTTTGCGGTAGATAAAAACTACGCGGTCAAGTATAAAATGCACAGCGGAAGTTTTCGTTGAAACAAGTTAAGAGTTGGTTTTGACAAGTTCAATGCGGTAGGTTAGTTTTTACGGTAGGTAGTGCGGTAGATGTATATGCGGTAGGTAGTAGTGCGGTAGGTTAAGGTGAGGTAGGTGAAAGATTGAAAATTTGTGTCTTGGAGATTTTTGGCAAATGATAAGTTAGTCAGATTTTAACTTAGGCAATGAGGTAGACAAACAAACACAATTCACACTTGTTCTTAAATCTGAAGGATCAAACACTAAAAGACAAACAAAATTAATATGAACAAGTGAAGAGCAATATGAACAAGATGAACAATAAGTAAATTTGCAGAAAGGTAAAGTGCAGTAAGTAAATGACACAATGATTTGGAAAGGTTCGATCTGTTAAAAGATCTACGTCCTTTACCAAGATGGTCAGTCTTGGATTTTGAATGGAGGATGTATTAATTCTCTTGAGTACAGATTACAAAGATGAAGAACTGAATTAACTCCTATTTTCTATGAAGAACAATCCTAGACTTAGACCAGTGTATCCCTAATGATTCAATCTATGTGATTGATCAATCGGGGTGAGTGTGTGTAAGAATCAAGAACTCTTTGAAATCTATATGATTTTAGAGCCTAATGAATCTTGTGTTGAGAGGCTTGAGATTTGATCTTGAAGGTTGCTGGAGATTTGTTGAAGACTTGAAAGTTGAGTGCTTGAAGATTCAAAGAATTCTGGAAATCTTGAGTATGATCTTCAATCACCAAGAATTTCAACAGCAATTTCTCTCTTGGAATCTCAGCTTGTCTTCAATGAAGAATTCAAGGTTTATTTATAGCCTTGATGGAGAAACTAGCCGTTAGAAATACTTGGGGTCCAAGTTGAAGGACAATGAGCTGTTGAAATCTAATTGGAGCTCAGTCTGAGTTGTCCTTTTGTTGCAGAGTCATGGTGGTCCAACTGTACTATGATGACAGTTGTATTCAAATTTGAAATTTGAATTTGCAACGTTCAAAACTAACCAAGGTAAAGACACAAGTGTGACCATGGTTAAGTTTGAACCATCTTGAGTTTCTTCAACCATGGTTCCATGCGGTAGAGATTCACGCGGTAGGATGAAACCATGCGGCAAGGTTATCTGCGGCAAGCATAGAGAATGCGGCACCTTGGTTATGCGGTAGGTTACATGCGGTAGGCAATGGATCTACCTCATTTTTCCAGACTTAGAAAATTTCCAGCCTATCAATCTAAAGCCTATACTATCAAGGTGGACTATTCTAAGAATGAAGTTTTAACACTTCTTACAATATATCCTAAAGTCCACAAAAGATAAAATTAGGTTATGGGATCAATCAAATCTAGGTAATAGGAGTGGTTTATAATAAGCATACCCAACAATCTCCCCCTATTTGATTGAGACCATTACCTACTATAACAAAGGCTAATTCATTGTACTTGGTAAAAACATGTTTTCAAGAATAAATATTTTATTAAATATCATGTCCCAAGTCAATGCACACTCTAAGCCAATGTTATAGATTTCTATCATCCTAAAAAGAAAAAACAAATTACTAATCCTAGAAGATAGAAAAAATTATTTGAAGCATTTCAAGATAAATAATCAGAGAAGAAGTAGAAATGCAACAAACACAATAATTATACTCCAAGATGATAATCATTAAGGCAGCAGGAGTATAGGGATCACAAAAGAGAAATATTGTTTTACAAACCCAGAATAAAAACATAAAAGTAAGATTGTTTTAACATCAAATTTTCATGACCACATGCGGTCAGATCAAATACGGTCAACATCAATGAGGTCTTCAATGAATTTTACGGCAAGAGGAAAGCGGTAAGCTGGGATATTCAATCCGGGAATCATGACTGGAGCAGTGACTCCATCTTCTTCTTCCTCTTCACCGTGAGCTTGAACATTGCCGTGACCTGCTTCAGGAGGTTGAAAAGCTTCCTGCGCAGCTTGAATCACGCCTTGTCGATTTAGCCTGTTCATTACCGTATTGATGCGGTTTGGATAGGAGGTCAATCTTGGTAGATTGTCCTTCGATTCTAACGTTGTTGATCTCGATACGGTTGGTTTGAACCTTCATTGCTTCAGTCATCGCG
>JAOWBW010000382.1:1138497-1175611 GCA_026119855.1 Campanula takesimana | reverse complement strand
AGGCACATAAACAATTTATATACACATAACATGATCTAGGTATTGAAATAATCAACATGAACGGGGCTCTGATACCACTGTTGGGTTTCCAAGTAACATGCGCAGCGGAATATAGCAATTAAAATATTAAGAAAACCCAAAGCCATGGATCCGTTCATATGATTAAATCAAATACAACAAGATGAATAGAGGAATAACTAACCCTTGATGGCTATGAACTTTTCTTCGGTCTTGGTGGAGAAACTTGAAGACTTGATCACGATCACAAAGCTTGAACACGAACTTTGAAGATGATGATTTTCACCCTCTAGCGGTATCCACACTTCGAACGAATATCAAAGGAGCTTCTTTGATCTTGGTTGCTAGACCAATATTATGAAACACACTTTCACAATTTAATAAAGAACTATATGGAATTTATTTGTGAATTATTTTGTTCCTCAATCAAGGATATCTTAGAACAAAATAAATTCTCTCTCAAACACTTTGGAGACTCACAAAAGGCTATCACTGAGGTTCTGGTCGAAATCATCCTTTTATACACAAGCAAGACCTATTCCAAATAGGAACCTTGTGTCAAAAGACATTCCAAATCGAATTAGGAAAGTGCCAGCCGATAGTACTGTGCGGCCGCCCAAAATACAATGTGCGGTCGCACATTTATCTGAAACAAACTGGTACAAAATTTGGGCTAAGTGTGCGGCCGCCCAGTCCACACTGTGCGGTCGCCCACTTCCCCAGAATGTTCAGAATTTCCAAAATTCCAATTTAGTCCTTTTAAAGATTCGTTCTATTGTGTGTGACCCTCTAGGATTATACTAAGTTGGCAATGGGTTCAAACATGAAACCATAGATATGATTAGGTTCTAGCAAACCGTCACACCTACCCAAATAGTATAACTAGATACAAGTTCGCATTCCTTTAGAATATGTCATAATCCCTTTGTCCACGATGTCATTGAACACAAGTCATGGTCAAACAGTCAACTTGTTTTGTTCAATACTTTCTCGATTCCGAATATGTTGATAATTCAAATGCTATTGATCCAATCAATCCATTTGAGTCCGGCCGAACATTTCATCAACATCATTCCTTCGAGGGGCCCAAGCTGACATCTCTCCGTGGAGGGACAAATCCATTTAGCTTATTATTCTTCCCAACGGGAATCCGATTATGCCAATCATATCCTTTATAACTACCGTGTTAAGGTAGCGTTTTGAATATGTCAAACACAATATTCATCAAGTGGAAGACTATAATAACTTCATGTCTAAGGATTCAAATGACATAACTAATATGAGATATATGTTCGACATAGACCATGACATAAATCTCATACAGCGGGTCATGTCCAGTACCTTGTTCCAAACAAGTACCCATAAATCTAACATGATCATCCCATGATCATTTAGCCTTTATACTAGTGCTTAATAAGTACTAGGGACGGAGATTATTATAAGTAAACATGAACAACAATAATAATCAAAACATCTCTTTATTGATATGAAATAAATGATAACAATTACAACGTTTATTAAACGTGCCTAGGGCACCACTGCCAACAAGGTTCCTCTCTTAGAATTTACCATGCGGAATCTTCTAATGACCTTGTCAATGTATGTAGTTTGGCTTAAACCAATTAGCTTCCTTGATCTATCTCTGTAGATCTTAATGCCAAGTACATATGCGGCTTCACCCATATCTTTTATTGCGAAGCACTTTCCTAACCAAGTCTTTACAGATTCAAGTGTAGGAATGTCGTTTCCAATGAGCAATATGTCATCCACATATAGGATAAGTAATAGCACTATGCTCCCACTAATCTTCTTGTACACACAAGGTTCATCTTCATTCTTGATGAAGCCAAACTCTTTGACCGATTCATCAAAATGGAGATTCCAACTCCTAGAAGCTTGCTTCAATCCATAGATGGATTTCTGCAATTTCCATACTTTAGAACTTTGTTCAAAAACCTCGGGTTCTGTCATATAGACATCCTCTTGCAAATTCCCGTTAAGGAAAGCGTTTTTGACATCCATTTGCCGTATTTCATAGTCATGATATGCGGCAATGGCAAGCAAAATTCTTATGGACTTGATCATTGCTACGGGTGAAAAGGTTTCATCATAGTCAATACCATTAACTTGCCTATAACCTTTCGCTACAAGTCTAGCTTTGTAAGTATGCACCTTTCCATCCATGTCAGTCTTCTTCTTGAAGACCCATTTCCATCCTATGGTTTTTACACCTTCGGGTGTATCAATCAAGTTCCAAACTTGAATTTCTTGCATGGATTGCAATTTGGATTGCATGTCTCCATGCCACTTATCCGAATTAGGAGAAGACATTTCCTCTTGGTAGGTGGTCGGTTCATCATTATCATTGATCTCAGCCTCATTACTATCCGTTATGAGAAAACCATATCTCTCGGGCTCGGATCGTAACCTACCAGATCTGTGAGTTACTTGTGTATTTTGTACAGGTTCCAAAATTTCTTGTGGGACTTGTTCTTGTTCCAATATCGGTTCAATGTCATTCAAACCACTTCGAGATTTATTTTACTCCCACATATTTCTTTGGAGAGAAACTGTTTCTCTAGAAAGACACCAGTTCGGCAACAAAAACTTTGTTGTCCGTTTGGTTGTAAAAGTAATATCCTTTAGTTTCCTTAGGATATCCCACGAAAATACATTTATCAGATTTGTGCGCAAGTTTGTCGGAGACAAGTCTTTTGACAAAAGCTTCGCAACCCCAAATCCTCATAAAAGACAAACAAGGTTTCTTTCCGCTCCATATTTCATATGGAGTCTTTTGAACCGATTTAGTTGGAACTTGATTAAGTCTGAAAGCAGCGGTTTCTAGAGCATAACCCCAAAAGGATAAAGGAATATCAACTCGACTAGTCATTGATCGAACCATGTCCAACAAGGTCCGTTTCCTTCTCTCAGACACACCATTCCATTGTGGTATTCCGGGTGGAATCAATTATGAAATTATTCCACAATTCTTTAGATGATCATCGAATTCATGACTCAAGTATTTTCCACCTCGATCCAATCGAAGTGCCTTAATACTTTTGCCAAGTTGTTTTTTTACTTCATTTTGAAATATTCTAAATATCTCAAATGCTTCACTTTTATGTTTCATTAGGTAAACATACCCAAATGTACTATAATCATCAATGAAGGTTATGAAGTATTGAAATCCTCCCCTAGCATTGCTACTTAGTGGTCCGCATACATCGGAATGTATCAACCCCAATAAGTCACTTGCCCTTTCACTTAACTTGGTAAAAGGTGTCTTAGTCATTTTTCCAAGAAGACAAGACTCGCAAGTATCATATGACTCAAGGTCACATGAACGTAAAAGACCTTTCCCATGGAGTTTTGAGATACGCTTCTTATTAATATGACCAAGACGGCAATACCATAAATAAGTATGATTTACATCATTAGGTTTAAATTTCTTATTAACATGATAGACATTGTCATTATTTTCATTCTTGACATCCAAGATATAAAGGCCATTAAATGAATTTTCAATACCATAAAGCACATCATTTAAATAAATAGAAAATCTCTTATTCTCAATAAGAGACTTAAAACCTTCATTATCCAAACAATAAATTGAAATAATATTTCTACTTAAATCCGGTTGTAGATACCCCGGGAGGGCACGGCTTGGCTAAAGCACGCGAGCTATTCCTAGGGTGTCTATTTGTGTTTAAGAGTCGCCACCTATGTTTTAGAGGAACATAAGAAAAACCTAATGTATAGCTTAAGTTTGATTATGAAAAACAGAGATTCTTGTTTGGAGGTTCGGAGGTTAGGTTACGAGATGGGAAGTAATTAAACACCCACCTCGCCCAACTAATGTTGGTCTTACTTGATCAAAGTCTACATAAGTAAAATGGTGTTCTTCCTATTTTTGAGTATAATGAAAAGGGGTTTAAAAGGGGGTGTTTGAAATGTAGGGAGATAACTCCTTGACTAGCTTCAATGAAATGAAGTAGTCTCCGGTGTCATGTCCCAAAATGTTTGGGTGATTGCACATTTGATTAAAATAAAAGAGAGAAGAGATGAAGTAGAGAAGAAAGGAAAAAATGGACTTTTACCTATGCCTCTAAGACCTTTAAACACTTCTTGATGAATTACTTGAAAAAGCCTTGGGAATGATTTTGGTATAGTTTTTGTGTAAAGAGAATTTTCCGGTCCTTGAAAATGGTGGAAAAGGGATGTTTTTAGAGGTAAAAAATATATGTTTTTGGTGCCAAAACTCAGTCACCAAGAAATCTTTCCCGGGCAAAATCATGTAAGATGATCAAGGGATAGATTCTTGAACAGAAATATGTAACTGACGCCCAGAGGCGCGCGCTTCCTACCTTGGGGGCGGAAGGCGCACGCTTCTGGCTCGTATGGTCGGAGGCGCGCGAGTCAGATATAGCCTTTTTGACAGAATGGACTAGAAAGTCAGCCTTGTTATTCAGTTTAGTCCCTGGACTTAACAAAGTCAGTCAGGAACTTAACAGAAGTAATAGAAACTAACAAAAAGTACTTAAAAGAGGGAGAAACACAAAATCAAATGTGCAATCGGGGTGAGCGGTCCAAGGCGGGGTGTCTACAGAGCCCCTCGGCGACGTGGATTGCAAAGCAAAATGCGTTGACAAAAGAACAAAACATCTGCCGAGGACATCACCAGGAAAAAGGCAAAGACTCGATAAAAACAAGAATCTTGAAATTACAAGAGATAGGAAGTAGGGGTGCGGTGATAGAAATCGGCCCACCGTAGCCAAAATTTAGAGTTCGTATATAGGACTTTGAGGGACTCAAAAGTCTGCCTGCTGATGTAGAGGGACTCAAAAGTCTGCCTGCCGATGTACAGGGACTCGAAAGTCTGCCTGTTAATGTAGAGGTACTCGAAAGTCTGCCTGCTGATGTAGAGGGACTCAAAAGTCTGCCTACTGATCTAGAGGGACTCGAAAGTCTGCCTACTGATGTAGAGGGACTCGAAAGTCTGCCTGCTGATGTAGAGGGACTCGAAAGTCTGCCTGCTGATATAGATGGACTCGAAGGTGTCACGACCCGAAATCTAGGCTCTATTTTATTAGTAATACATAATTATTATTTGTTTAGTTGCTTAATTATTTATTTAAGTTATTATTTATTTAAATATTATGTGTTATAATAATTATGCCTAGCATTTTTATTGAGTCGTTTGGGTTAGTGTAGTATTGTTGGGTCTTAATTGTTAGTAGGGAGAGTAAGCATTTGCGTTAGTTGAAGGGGAGGGGCCTAGATGTAACTTTTTGAATAATTTCCCCCTACTCCCCTCTCCTCCCACACTTCTCCCTTACTCTTCACCCTCACCTCCCAGCAACTCCCTCTCTCTCTCCTCCTTTGGGTAAGTTTCTCATCTCCTTTCATCTCTCTTCATTTTCTTCCTCTTCCTCTCATAATCTCTCATTTCTTAAAACTTGAAACATGTTTAGATCGTCGATAGGATCGTTGGAAGCCAAAAAGAATTGAATTCCGTCATCTTTGAGAATTTTCGTGTAAGTTACTTTTCCCCCATTTTGATGTTAAAATGTTCATATCATGTTCATATAATGCTTTTGTTGTTATATTTAAAGTTTGGATGAGGTTGCAATTTATTTGGAATTTATTTGGGTTTTTGGTTAAAAATGGTGATTGTATGAATGTTGAGATTTGATCTTGATATTGGTTGTTAAATGTTGTTGTATGAGTCTTTTGGACTTATAAGTTGTTTTGGTACATTAGTATGCTAGTTAGAGGGTTGGATTTTGGTTGAAATGTGTTTTGGTATGAAAATAGAAGAACCCAGTTTGTTCTTCCCGAATTCCGGCAGACCAGAGGATTGGGCGACCGCCCAAAAAGGGTTGGGCGACCGCGCATCTATCTGAAAGGTTTTGTTCTTGCTTGATGGCCCTTTTGGGCGACCGCACAGACCATATTGGGCGGCCGCACAGAACATATGAAAGTTTTCATTTGTTAGTTTGTGTGATTGAAGAATGCGTTTTGGTCTAATTCTTGGGTGTCCTTCTAGTTGACCTTAGTGAACATTGTAGTACACTCTAGTGATAGAATTGGGTCCTTTGTGATGAAGTTTGTGATGGAAATTGATTAAGTGTTAATTGAGATTATTGGAACACTTTAATTGTGTGTTGTTGGTTCATTTCACTTTCTTGGTGACTTCTTGGTATGGTTCCCTACTTTGGAACCTTAAGTTGTTTATTTAAGCTAGTATTTATTACTTAGCAGTTATTTGAAAGTCCAGCTAGTATTTTATGTGTGTTTGGGCGATGCGAAACATCATGATGGCACGGCCAAGTCCATTGTGATGTTGACCATTTTTTTGCCCCATTATTACCCTCCTCCAGATTGGCCTTGGATGTGAGAAGAGCTAGCTCCTTTGTGTGCATTTTAGCTTTACTTGGAGCATGACTTTGTGGCATGTCTCCCGTCCCTTCTGACACTTCATTGGTTATTGGTTCCGGTACCGGGGATTTCTCTTCAGCTTTCATGCTATTATGAAGATGTTGATTGGTTAATTATTGAAGCTGCGCAGCGATCCTTTATTTGGATGTACCGGTTTGGAAAACCTTGGCTATATCCTTTGTATGTGTTTATTTCCGCTGCTATCTGTTATGTGATAACTGCTACGTGCTATCTATGATTTATTATTGTATATTGTATCATAGCATGTCATGTAGTTGCATTAGTAACTTATTGAGATTTATCTCACCCCCTTTCTTTTATCTTTGTTTTTCCTTAACCCCCCCCCAGGTGCTAAGGATTAGTCTCGCTGATCACGAGAAAGAGGACGTCGAGTGTGGATACATTCTTTTGGGGAAAGTTGTTATAGGTTGGTTTACATTATATCAATGTGTAACCTTTTGGGGATATTTGTACCAAACATTGACGTCACTAGGATTTGTGTATTTTTTAACCTTGGTGTATAAGCTTATGGAGTTTATACTAGTTTTACTTTGTTGTTCAAGTTGATTTACAAAACCTTGTGTTATCATTTTTTGAGTATAAAAGGAAAATTTTATCTTCAGTATTTCACGGTTTTGGTTTTAAGTCGACGTCCAGATCGCGGTCTCGGGCCCGCGGGGTTCGGTGTCGCGACAGTTGGTATCAGAGCCTGGTTTGGCTCTAAGTATAAGTCTAGGTGGACTAGTATGACCTAGGTGGGTAGTTGTGTTCGGAGTGAGTAACGGTTGATGTCTTATGCAGGTAATTACTCGCAATGTCTGGAAGAAGAAACAGAGGAGGTACTAGTGGGGCACAGAATCAGAATGACACAAGGGAAGAAGCACGTGATATGTTTCAAGGCATGTTCGAGGCGGCCATGAAGGCCATACATGATCAAGGTCCGAGGGTAGAACAAGCACCACCCCGCTATGGATTGGAGCAATTTCTGAAGTTGAAACCGGTTGAATTCAATGGGGAACCCGATGTTCGGAAAGCTGAGTTGTGGATTGAGTCGATGGAGAAGATTTATGAGGTATTTGGTTGCTCGGATGAGGACAAGGTCCGGTTCGCGGCTTATAAACTTGTGGGAGCCGCCGATCATTGGTGGAAGGGTGTTAAAGCTAGTTGGGATGATACTCACAAGGTGTATGCGTGGGAGTTGTTCGTGCGCAAATTCAAGGAGCATTTCATTCCGGTTGTTGATCAAAACCGAAAGGAGCTCGAGCTACTCAACCTAGAGCAAGGATTGTTGTCTATAGCACAATACTCGGCTAAGTTCATAGAATTAGCCCGGTATTGTGACTATTTGGTGAGGACCGAGGAACAAAAAGCTATGAGGTTCATTCGGGGATTGAAGACCTCCATCCGTACTCAACTGATTGCCCAACGGATAGTGACATTCCAAGATGCGGTAGACCGAGCCTACTTAATAGAGCAAGATATTGGGGAGCACAAAAGGAAGACTGAGGTTGTGAGTACGGGTAAACCGGGAAGCCATGCTAAGTCTCAACCACAACACCGTTCTGATAACCGAGGTAACTTTGGGGGACAATCTCAGTTCCGAGGGCAACCGATCCCAAGGAACCTGGGTACCACTTCCGGGAATCAATGGAGCCAAATTAGGAGGCTTTGTTCGTATTGTCAAAAGGAAGGTCATTCTGAGGACCGGTGTAGGAAGAAGCAAGGAAGGTGCACAAATTGTGGTCAAATGGGTCACTTTGTAAAAGATTGCCCGAGAGGTAGAGGACAAGCATCCGGGTCAGGAGTTGGTAATAATCAAGGTCAAAAAAGGGATGCCGCTAGGAAGCCCAAAGTTCAAGGAAAGATATATGCCATGAATCAACAACAAGCTACCGATGATCCATCCGTTATTGGAGGTATTGTTTCTGTGTCTAATGTGAGCGCACGAGCGTTAGTAGATCCAGGATCATCTCATTCATACATTTCTGTGCAATTTGCTTCTATGTTAAATGCTGCATTCTAGTCTTTACCGTACGTGCTAGAGGTGTCGACCCCTATAGGAGAATGCTTGATTTCTGATCGAGTCTTTCGTGCTTGTGATGTGGTAATTTGTGGTCGTGTCCTTTGTGCGGATTTGGTAGTTCTTCCTATCCAAGACTTTGATGTCATTTTGGGTATGGATTGGTTGAGCAAGTTTCATGCTTCCGTTGATTGCCGTAAGAAAACTGTTACTTTTTCTATTCCCGATGTGCCTAAATTTATGTTTGAGGCTAGTCCTCTGAGTAGAAAGGTTCGCTTAATTTCTCATTTGAAGGCGAGAAAATTATTGCATAGTGGTTGTGAGGGGTATTTGGCTAGTATTCTTGATACTAGGAAGGAATCCCCTAGTTTTGATAGTGTTCGGGTAGTCCGGGAATTTCCCGATGTTTTCTCTACCGAGTATGATATGCCTCCCGATCGTGAGATAGAATTTTGTATAGACCTTTTGCCGGGTACCGCTCCAATTTCGAAATCACCTTATAGGTTGGCTCCCGCAGAGTTGAAGGAGTTAAAGGTTCAATTGCAAGAGTTGCTTGATCGAGGGTTTATCCGCCCTAATGTTTCCCCGTGGGGAGCACCGGTTTTATTTGTGCGGAAGAAAGATGGTTCGTTGAGGTTGTGTATCGACTACAGAAAGTTGAATCAGGTTACGGTGAAGAACAAGTATCCTCTACCTCACATTGATGATTTGTTTGATCAGCTTTAAGGGTCCGTGGTTTTCTCTAAACTTGATTTGAGGAGTGGGTACCATCAGTTGAAGGTTCGATCGGAGTATATTCCGAAGACTGCCTTTCGCACTCGGTATGGTCATTATGAATTCTTGGTTATGCCGTTTGGGTTGACTAACGCGCCGGCCGTATTTATGGATTTGATGAACCGGGTTTTCCATCCTTACCTTGATTCGTTCGTGGTAGTCTTCATCGACGACATTCTTGTTTATTCAAAATTTCGAGAGGAACACGAGCAGCACTTGAGGACAGTTTTATCCGTTCTTGCGAGGGAGAAATTGTTTGCGAAGTTTAGCAAATGCGAATTTTGGCTCGAGAAGGTGTCATTTCTGGGCCATGTGATTTCTAAAGATGGGATTTCTGTGGATCCGTCTAAGATTGAAGCTATAGTGGATTGGAAGAGACCCGAGTCAGTAACCGAGATTCGTAGCTTTCTTGGTTTAGCCGGTTATTACAGAAGATTTATTGAGGGGTTTTCGAGGATTGCTACTCCGATGACTCAGTTGACCCAGAAGAATGTCCCGTTTGTGTGGACCGAGAAATGTGACAAGAGTTTCGAGGAATTGAAGAAGAGGTTGACTACCGCACCGATCTTGACTTTGCCTAATGGGAGCGATGACCTAGTGATTTACAGTGATGCTTCGAAAGAGGGTTTGGGTTGTGTGTTGATGCAGAATGGGAAAGTGATTGCGTATGCTTTGAGGAAGTTGAGCCCGAGTGAACAGAATTACCCGACTCATGATAAGGAATTGGCGGCGATAGTCTTTGCGTTGCACAAATGGAAGCACTACCTTTATGGAGCGAAGTTTGAGATTTTTTCGGATCACAAGAGTTTGAAGTACCTTTTCTCCCAGAAGGAATTGAACAACCGACAGCGCCGGTGGATGGAATTGTTGAAGGATTATGATTATACGATTTCTTATCATCTGGAGAAGGCGAATGTGGTAGCCGATGCGATTAGTAGAAAATCTTATGTGGCTTCGATGATGGTCCGTGAATGGAAAATGCTTGAGGATGTTCGAGATTGGTCTCCTCGTGAATCGAGACATGGGGCTATTTTTGCGAATATTAGGGTGTCTCCGACCCTAATTCAGAGGATAAATGAAGTTCAGAAAGAGGATCCCGAGTTGGTGAAGATAATGGGTAAATTGAAGGAAAAGAACTTCGAGGATTTTTCTTTGAGTTCGAGTGGAGTGTTGACTTTCCGTGGCCGTTTGTGCGTACCCGATGTTGGTGGAATAAAGAGGCAAGTTTTAGATGAGGGTCACAAATCGAGATATACTATTCATCCGGGTACTACGAAGATGTATCAGGATTTGAAGCGACAATTTTGGTGGATTAATATGAAGAGGGAAATAGCCGAGTACGTTTCGAAGTGTTTAACTTGTCAGCAGGTCAAAGCCGAGCATCAGAGACCCGCGGGACTACTTCAGCCGTTAGAGATTCCCGAGTGGAAATGGGAGCATGTGACTATGGATTTCTTTACGGGACTACCTCGTACCCGTAGGAAGTATGACAGTGTTTGGGTAATAGTGGATAGATTGACCAAGAGTTCCCATTTCTTGCCTATTGACATCAGATATTCGATGGAGAAGCTTGCGACCCTTTATATCGATGAGATCGTTAGATTGCATGGGGTTCCGGTTAGCATTGTGTCAGATTGAGACCCGAGGTTTACTTCTAGATTCTGGAAGGCGTTTCAAGAAGCTTTGGGTACAGATTTGCGATTCAGTACGGCTTTTCATCCACAGACCGACGGTCAATCCGAGAGGACTATTCAGATTCTTGAGGATATGTTGCGAGCTTGTGCGATAGACTTCTCCGATTCTTGGGATTCGCACCTACCGTTAGTGGAGTTCTCTTACAACAACAGTTATCAGGCTAGTATCGAGATGGCACCGTTTGAGGCCTTGTATGGAAGAAAGTGTAGATCGCCTATTTATTGGGATGAGGTTGGTGAAGCGAAGATCGTGGGTATTGATTTGCTTCGGGATTCGGTTGAGAAAGTTAGAGTTATCCGGGATAGATTGAAAACAGCTCAGAGTCGACATAAGAGCTATGCAGATAACCGAAGGCGAGATCTTAGTTTTCAGACCGGTGATTTTGTGTTCTTGGAAGTGTCTCTGAAGGTGGGTATTCGTAGGTTTGGGAAGAAAGGCAAATTGGCTCCGAGGTTTATTGGTCCATTCGAGATTTTGGGAAAGGTTGGACTTCTTGCGTATCGTCTTGCGTTACCTCCATCTTTGGACAGGTTGCACAACGTGTTCCACGTTTCTATGCTTCAGAAGTATGTTCATGATCCATCGCACGTGTTACCGAGGGTACCGGAGGATATTGAGCCCGATATGACTTATGAGGAACGACCGGTTCGGATCTTAGATTCTAAAGTCCAAGAGTTGAGAAACAAAAGCATCGCGTTGGTTCGAGTTCTTTGGAGGAATCATAACATCGAGGAGTCGACGTGGGAGCTTCGTGATGAGATAGAGAGGAAATTTCCGTGGCTTTTTGGTTTAAGGTGAGTCTCGTTAAAATTCGGGTCGAATTTTCTTTAAGGGGGAGTGAATGTCACGACCCGAAATCTAGGCTCTATTTTATTAGTAATACATAATTATTATTTTTTAGTTGCTTAATTATTTATTTAAGTTATTATTTATTTAAATATTTATGTGTTATAATAATTATGCCTAGCATTTTATTGAGTCGTTTGGGTTAGTGTAGTATTGTTGGGTCTTAATTGTTAGTAGGGAGAGTAAGCATTTGCGTTAGTTGAAGGGGAGGGGCCTAGATGTAACTTTTTGAATAATTTCCCCCTACTCCCCTCTCCTCCCTCACTTCTCCCTTACTCTTCACCCTCACCTCCCAGCAACTCCCTCTCTCTCTCCTCCTTTGGGTAAGTTTCTCATCTCCTTTCATCTCTCTTCATTTTCTTCCTCTTCCTCTTATAATCTCTCATTTCTTAAAACTTGAAACATGTTTAGATCGTCGATAGAATCGTTGGAAGCCAAAAAGAATTGAATTCCGTCATCTTTGAGAATTTTCGTGTAAGTTACTTTTCCCCCATTTTGATGTTAAAATGTTCATATCATGTTCATATAATGCTTTTGTTGTTATATTTAAAGTTTGGATGAGGTTGCAATTTATTTGGAATTTATTTGGGTTTTTGGTTAAAATGGTGATTGTATGAATGTTGGGATTTGATCTTGATATTGGTTGTTAAATGTTGTTGTATGAGTCTTTTTGGACTTATAAGTTGTTTTGGTACATTAGTATGCTAGTTAGAGGGTTGGATTTTGGTTGAAATGTGTTTTGGTATGAAAATGGAAGAACCCAGTTTGTTCTTCCCGAATTCCGGCAGACCAGAGGATTGGGCGACCGCCCAAAAAGGGTTGGGCGACCGCGCATCTATCTGAAAGGTTTTGTTCTTGCTTGATGGCCCTTTTGGGCGACCGCACAGACCATATTGGGCGGCCGCACAGAACATCTGAAAGTTTTCATTTGATAGTTTGTGTGATTGAAGAATGCGTTTTGGTCTAATTCTTGGGTGTCCTTCTAGTTGACCTTAGTGAACATTGTAGTACACTCTAGTGATAGAATTGGGTCCTTTGTGATGAAGTTTGTGATGGAAATTGATTAAGTGTTAATTGAGATTATTGGAACACTTTAATTGTGTGTTGTTGGTTCATTTCACTTTCTTGGTGACTTCTTGGTATGGTTCCCTACTTTGGAACCTTAAGTTGTTTATTTAAGCTAGTATTTATTACTTAGCAGTTATTTGAAAGTCCAGCTGGTATTTTGTGTGTGTTTGGGCAATGTGAAACATCATGATGGCACAGCCAAGTCCATTGTGATGTTGACCATTGTTTTGCCCCATTATTACCCTCCTCCAGATTGGCCTTGGATGTGAGAAGAGCTAGCTCCTTTGTGTGCATTTTAGCTTTACTTGGAGCATGACTTTGTGGCATGTCTCCCGTCCCTTGTGACACTTCATTGGTTATTGGTTCCGGTACCGGGGATTTCTCTTCAGCTTTCATGCTATTATGAAGATGTTGATTGGTTGATTATTGAAGCTGCGCAGCGATCCTTTATTTGGATGTACCGGTTTGGAAAACCTTGGCTATATCCTTTGTTATGTGTTTATTTCCGCTGCTATCTGTTATGTGATAACTGCTACGTGCTATCTATGATTTATTATTGTATATTGTATCATAGCATGTCATGTAGTTGCATTAGTAACTTATTGAGATTTATCTCACCCCCTTTCTTTTATCTTTGTAACCCCCCCCCCCCAGGTGCTAAGGATTAGTCTCGCTGATCACAAGAAAGAGGACGTCGAGTGTGGATACATTCTTTTGGGGAAAGTTGTTATAGGTTGGTTTACATTATATCAATGTGTAACCTTTTGGGGATATTTGTACAAAACATTGACGTCACTAGGATTTGTGTATTTTGTAACCTTGGTGTATAAGCTTATGGAGTTTATACTAGTTTTACTTTGTTGTTCAAGTTGATTTACAAAACCTTGTGTTATCATTTTTTGAGTATAAAAGGAAAATTATATCTTCAGTATTTCACGGTTTTGGTTTTAAGTCGACGTCCAGATCGCGGTCTCGGGCCCGCGGGGTTCGGGGTCGCGACAGTTTACTGTCATAAGCTTATGACAGTAAACTGTCGCGATTTATTCCGTTCATAAGCTTATGACAGTAAACTGTCGCGATTGATTCCGTGTATATGCTTATGACAGTGATTCCGTGGATAAGCTTATGACAGTAAACTGTCGCGATTGATTCCGTGCATAAGCTTATGACAGTAAACTGTCGCGATTGATTCCGTGCATAAGCTTATGACAGTAAACTGTCGCGATTGATTCCGTGTATAAGCTTATGACAGTAAACTGTCGCGACCCCGAACCCCGCGGGCCCGAGACCGCGATCTGGACGTCGACTTAAAACCAAAACCGTGAAATACTGAAGATAAAATTTTCCTTTTATACTCAAAAAATGATAACACAAGGTTTTGTAAATCAACTTGAACAACAAAGTAAAACTAGTATAAACTCCATAAGATTATACACCAAGGTTACAAAATACACAAATCCTAGTGACGTCAATGTTTGGTACAAATATCCCCAAAAGGTTACACATTGATATAATGTAAACCAACCTATAACAACTTTCCCCAAAAGAATGTATCCACACTCGACGTCCTCTTTCTTGTGATCAGCGAGACTAATCCTTAGCACCTGGGGGGGGAGGGTTAAGGAAAAACAAAGATAAAAGAAAGGGGGTGAGATAAATCTCAATAAGTTACTAATGCAACTACATGACATGCTATGATACAATATACAATAATAAATCATAGATAGCACGTAGCAGTTATCACATAACAGATAGCAGCGGAAATAAACACATAAAAAGGATATAGCCAAGGTTTTCCAAACCGGTACATCCAAATAAAGGATCGCTGCGCAGCTTCAATAATCAACCAATCAACATCTTCATAATAGCATGAAAGCTGAAGAGAAATCCCCGGTACCGGAACCAATAACCAATGAAGTGTCACAAGGGACGGAAGACATGCCACAAAGTCATGCTCCAAGTAAAGCTAAAATGCACACAAAGGAGCTAGCTCTTCTCACATCCAAGGCCAATCTGGAGGAGGGTAATAATGGGGCAAAACATGGTCAACATCACAATGGACTTGGCTGTGCCATCATAATGTTTCGCATCGCCCAAACACACACAAAATACCAGCTGGACTTTCAAATAACTGCTAAGTAATAAATACTAGCTTAAATAAACAACTTAAGGTTCCAAAGTAGGGAACCATACCAAGAAGTCACCAAGAAAGTGAAATGAACCAACAACACACAATTAAAGTGTTCCAATAATCTCAATTAACACTTAATCAATTTCCATCACAAACTTCATCACAAAGGACCCAATTTTATCACTAGAGTGTACTACAATGTTCACTAAGGTCAACTAGAAGGACACCCAAGAATTAGACCAAAACGCATTCTTCAATCACACAAACTAACAAATGAAAACTTTCAGATGTTCTGTGCGGCCGCCCAATATGGTCTGTGCGGTCGCCCAAAAGGGCCATCAAGCAAGAACAAAACCTTTCAGATAGATGCGCGGTCGCCCAATCCTCTGGTCTGCCGGAATTCGGGAAGAACAAACTGGGTTCTTCCATTTTCATACCAAAACACATTTCAACCAAAATCCAACCCTCTAACTAGCATACTAATGTACCAAAACAACTTATAAGTCCAAAAAGACTCATACAACAACATTTAACAACCAATATCAAGATCAAATCCCAACATTCATACAATCACCATTTTTAACCAAAAACCCAAATAAATTCCAAATAAATTGCAACCTCATCCAAACTTTAAATATAACAACAAAAGCATTATATGAACATGATATGAACATTTTAACATCAAAATGGGGGGAAAGTAACTTACACGAAAATTCTCAAAGATGACGGAATTCAATTCTTTTTGGTTTACAACGATCCTATCGACGATCAAAACATGTTTCAAGTTTTAAGAAATGAGAGATTATGAGAGGAAGAGGAAGAAAATGAAGAGAGATGAAAGGAGATGAGAAACTTAACCAAAGGAGGAGAGAGAGAGGGAGTTGCTGGGAGGTGAGGGTGAAGAGTGAGGGAGAAGTGAGGGAGGAGAGGGGAGTAGGGGGAAATTATTCAAAAAGTTACATCTAGGCCCCTCCCCTTCAACTAACGCAAATGCTTACTCTCCCTACTAACAATTAAGACCCAACAATACTACACTAACCCAAACGACTCAATAAAAATGCTAGGCATAATTATTATAACACATAAATATTTAAATGAATAATAACTTAAATAAATAATTAAGCAACTAAAAAAATAATAATTATGTATTACTAATAAAATAGAGCCTAGATTTCGTGTCGTGACAGAAGGTCTGCCTGCTGATGTAGAGTCCGTATAGGGGACTAGAGATGAATGTGAATTTGTTGAGTAGATTCTCCTGATGAGGTGGTGATTTCAGTGGTTTACCACGGACCAAATTTGCTGTTTTGAAGCTGTATTTTCCTTGGAATCACACTTGCATTTGACTTTTACGGGGTGCGGGCACAGTTGGATGCGGACCAATTATTCTATATTCTCCTTTGAGAGGAAAAGCTGGGATTGACCTTGATTTTTGTAACCATCGGATTTAATGATGTCCGTTGCGGAACTTCGTGCTTGAAACGCCCCAAAGTGGAGCTGAAAACTTGGATGGGAGTTGGAGGAACATTGATGTGATGCATTTATTTCCTGCATGGGAACTTGAACCTGAACAAGACACGGGAGGCGCCTGCGTCTGAGTGTTGCTGTGGGACGCACGTGCGGCGCACCAGGACATCAGGAGGCGCGCGCATCGCGTTTAAGTTCAGCATATATTCAGAAACTGCTCATTCTGTTCGAGACAAGTTTAAAAATTGCCCAAACCCTCTGCATTCTGAGTCAAAATTTCACGAGAAAATCATCACAAAACATTTCCTTTGTTCACTTGAGACCAATCTAGCGTGAGATTATGTCGAGTTCCCATCAGACTCCTCCTTTTGAGATGCCCATGGGTGAAGAAGCTGATGTCGGGGTTGAGGCCATGGACCCAAGACAGATCACCTATGAGTCCTATACTCATATTTCCCACTTTGTTTCTGCGGGATTGGTAAGAATTTCGCCTTCCCTTTGACAATTTTGCATTCTAGGGTCGTACCATTTTGTCCGTGATACTGCTGCAGTAACCCTTTTGATCATGCTTGCATGTTATTGTCATTGTTGATTTGTTGTGAAGAGGATTTTTGGACACTCATTTGCATGTTCACACACTTGTTTGCACGTCATGCCATTGCCATGTTGAATTTCCTCATGTTAGGTTTGGCCATTTTCTAGCCGTTATGCTGACGAATTTTTCTTTATCTCTTGTTTCCTTTCAGAGGTGGAACCGTCTGACCGAAATCCGAGGTGGGGCTCAAGCACCTGTTTCTGTATGGAGGAGACTGCCTGAGAATGTACGGGCTCGGGTTACGGCTACATGCTTTGGCCCTTTTATTACCAGTCTGCCTTCTCTGAAGAATGGTCCTGATGTGGTTTCGGCTTTGAGGGAGCGATGGTGGGACACCACTCACACCTTCCACTTACCGATGGGGGAGGTGACTATAACCCCGACTGAATTTACTGCCTTGACTTGGTTATTGTTTTCATGGGGTGCATGTCCCTTGTGGTGCCATCGGGACTGCTAGGACGCCCGCTGAGTTGTTGGCTCTAGTTGACTGCGAGTTCATAGTGAAGAACTCCCGAGTGACTTGGGGAAGGATTCAGGCATACTTTAGAGTCCTTGAGGCTGAGTCTCGGGGAGTTACTGCTGACAGAGTCGAGGCGGTGGCCCGATGTTTTATTTGGTTTGCTCTCTCTCACACCCTCTTCGCGAATGGGGGGAGTTCTGCTGCTCTGTCCCTGTTGGACCTTCTGATAGACTTTGACCAGGCTGCTCATTACAACTGGGGCGCAGCGGGTCTTGCTTCTTGTTATTACGGCATGGACTCGACTAGTCGTTCGACTAGGAGATCGGTCACGGGCTTTTCTCTTGCATGGGAGGTACATTTACCGTTTTTCCCTTTTAGATTTCTGCCTTTATCTGTATCTTTTGACTGTCATTAATCCTGTCTCTATTTCTGTTTGCAGCTTTGGGCTTTTGCCATTTTGGGCATGAAGGACTTCAGGATTGAGAGATAGGGCCAGCCCCTGTATCCTGACTGTGCTAGGTGGTCTTACAAGGTCAGGAACGTGAAGACCAGCACCGTCCCCTTTGGCTTGGTTTCAGCCAGGCAATATCTGGATGGTCTGAGGCCAGAGTCTATGTCTCAGTCATTGTTCCCCTGGAGACCGATTTATGTTGACATAGAGCACACACTGTTCCATACCCGCTCGAGACTTCTGATGAGCTCCGTGGAGTGCATGGACATGTACTTAGGAGAGAGGGTGTACTGGAAGCATGTGAGTCAGATGGTGGATTACCATAACCCTCCTAGGCCGGCGGTCCTAGAGTTTCCTCCTTTCTACCCTCGTAACTGGGGGGCGTTGTCTGATGATGATAGGGCCATGTATATGGCAGGGGTTGATGCTACCCCTTTCATCCTTCTTTATCAGGACTACGGCCTCTTCCGAGCGAACAATCTGATGCCGGGCTTCATGTATGCCGACCCTCGGATAACACAGCCTGTTCTTTCTACTTCTGCCCAGTTCTATCCCACCAGTTCAGGTTATTATTTTGATCCTCCTCTGCCTCCTTCGTACTATATGTACTCGAACTTTGGGGTTGTTGATGAGCAGAGGGAGATTGTCCCTAAAGATATGTCACCGGAGAGAGAGCCTCCTGCCCAGACCGCTGTGGTATGACCTTTGCTTTTCTTGCACATTTCTGATTATGTCCCGATTTCTGTCCCAGTCTGTTTTATCCCAGTATACTGATATATTTTCCTGTTTCTGTTATGATAGGTACCCGTGGCTGCTTATAGGTACATAGGCCGCCAGAACAAGAGGATGAGGAGCAGGCTGCACCATCTGGAAGTGAGAGTCCTAGAGCTCTGTAGGGATATGGCGAACCTGACCAGGAAGGCTGCAAGGACCGTGTCTGGAGCTGCTAGAGGTATGGCTCCCGTGGCATGGGAAAAGGTTGCTGAGATGGTGCCCAGGATGTCGATGATGCTGTCAATGATGCTGTCACCTCGGCGAGGCTGTCACTGAGTCAGAGCCTTAGTCGTGGCGATGCTAGTTCTTCAGCGCAGGTGCCAAAGAGACGCCGTCATGAGATCACGGTCGAGGAATCTGAAGAAGAGTCTGACGATGATGAGGAGACCGAGAGCGGCGATGAGGGTGAGCACAGTGCCACTGGTGATGATTCAGAATAGACTGGGGAGGATGAGTGCCTGAACAATTTATTATTTAAACATGTAATAACATTTAGCACGTATTTACAATCCTAGCTATTTTACCTACATTTTTTATATTTATCTAGACTCGATCTTAGGTGTCGACTCTTTACAACAAATGTGTGCCTAAAGCGTTTCACTCTTTACTTGGTGAATGTTGCTTTGTTGCTATAGATTCTGAACTGGCTGTAGGTTGAAGGCGTTGAAATGCCTGGGCAGTTGCTGAACTGACAAGGGTTGTTCTGTTTTGTCATCTGTCATAGGCGCGCGCGCCAAGGATAATGCGTGGGATGCGCGCTTTGCGTCCTCAAGGGAGGAGGCACCCGCGTCTGATCTGCTGATTTACAGCCCCTTTCTTTCTGTACAGGATTCTCCAACAGCTATAAATTTGAACCCATTTCGACCAGTTTGGTCACACAGCAATACTCTGCACTACTTCTCATCTCTTTAAGCCCCAAATTCTTGTCAAGAATGGCTCCTATGAACTTCTCTTTTGAGGTAAAAGTATCTGTCCCCGAAGGTGAACAAGTGAAGTCCGTCCCCGTTGTGAAGGCATGCCCAAGTGTCTTTGATCGTTTGGGGAAGCCTAACGATGTTGTTGTTGAACCTTTGAGGCCGGCGGCTCATGTTGAAGCCCTAGCCCGCGCTATTTTCCAAACAATAAGAAAGGCAAAGGTAAGGGAAATTCTCCTCATGTGTGGAAGCGTCCATACAAGGCTCCGGTCAAGGCCTCTTTTGACAAAGGCAAAGGGAAAGTTGTTGATGAATCTCAGTCCCGTCCTAGCGTCTTCTCTCATCTTGGAGTTTTCGAGAATGCTCCACCCCCACCTAAGAAGATCAAAGGTCAAAGCAAGAAACAATGGGTTCCCAAACCGAAGAAAGATTAGATTTTTCTTTGTACCCCAAGATTGCAATTAATAGACAACTTGTTAGGATTTAATGCTTTTATGTCTTTTATTGCTCAACATTATCCGTTGTAATGATCAAAATGATTTGAGAGATGAATAAAAATTGCATTTTATTATCACATGATTGGGTAAAAATTTATGTTTTCGACCGCACCCGAAGGTTGCCTACGTTCTTCTCGTAGAGAGGCTCAGGTCTTCGTAGTTCACACAAATGAAGACCATTTTTTTTGTGTTCACCCTATTTTCTGCCTAGACCGGCCTTTCAGGTTTTCAATCTAGCGGGCTTCTTTTTTACACTTGCTTTAATTTTTACCTAGGCCGCCCTTGCGGGTTTTCAACCTAGCGAGCGTTTTTTTTAATGGTCTTTATTTGTTAAGCGTATAACTTCTTGAGCTTGTCGAGGTTGACCTCCTTTGGCAATTGATCACCGTCCAAGTCTACGAGTCGGACTGTACTGCCGCTTAGTATCTTCTTGATCATGTAAGGACCGATCCATCGAGGTCCCCACTTCCCAAGAGGATTCATGGCATTGGGAGGATGTTGTCTTAGGACTAGATCTCCCACTTTGATATTTCGAGGCTTCACCTTTTTGTCGAAAGCCTTTGCCATTCTTTGTTGATAAGCCCTTGTGCGTTCAAACGCTCTTAACCTCTTTTCGTCGAGTAGGGCTAGTTTCTCATACCGACTTTGCATCCAATCAACCTCGTTGACTTGGTTCTCGAGTAAGACCCGTATAGAAGGAACCTCGAGATCGACTGGGAGTACGGCTTCAGAACCATAAACTAATGAGTATAGAGTTTCTCCCGTGGCTGACCGTATTGACGTGTGGTAGCCCCACAATGCTAGTGGTAATTTCTCGGGCCAGTCCCTTCCTATTGAAGCCATTTTATGATGACCTCGATTGTCTTATTTGCTGCTTCGACTGGTCCATTGGCTTGGGGATGGTACGGGGATGACTTGTGCTTGGTAATCTTATAGTTAACCAAAAGTGCATCCATTTCTTTCTCGAAGTGAGAGCCATTGTCGGAGATGATCTCATGAGGAATACCATATCGGCACATGATGTTGTTCTTCACGAATTCGGCCACTTTCTTGGCGTTGAGAACTCGGTAAGCTTGTGCCTCGACCCATTTTGTGAAATAGTCCACGGCCACTAAAATGATTGACTGTTCGTTGCTCCCGTAGGATGGACTTTGCCGATGATATCAATGCCCCAACAAGAGAATGGCCATGGTGTGTTCATGTTGTACAATTTGGAAGGTGGAGCATGTTGCAGATTAGCATGGAACTGGCACTTGGCACATTTCTTGACTTTCTCGATGCAGTCTCTTTCCATTGTAGTCCAATAGTAACCAATACGAAGTATCTTCTTGGCTAACATAATCCCATTCATGTGGGGTCCACACTTGCCTTCGTGGACTTCGTGCATGATTTCTTGAGCTTCAGTGTCATTTGCACATTAGAGATTGATCCCTTGATGATGTCTCTTGTAGACTCGGTTCCCAATCAATACGTATCTGGCGGCTAGCTTTTGTAGTGCTATTCAAGTTTCCCATTGCTGTTCTCGGGAAAGGTGCTGCTGTTGAGAAAATTCATGATGTCCGTGTACCATGGGGGGTTATTTTAGACTTTATTGATCTCAATACTCATGCAGTATGCCGGACTAGTCCTTCTTGAAATTTTGAAGGGTTTCGCCATTTTTCCTTTGGGCATTTCAACCAATTAGGCTATGGTTGCTAAAGCATTGGTAAAGCGGTTCTTGTCTCTCGGTAAATAATTGAACGTGATGTCTTGGAACTGTTCAACTAATTCCTCGAGATCTATGACATTTCTTTCTAGGGCCGCTTCTAGCCCTACTATGCATGCCTCATATTCAGCAATGTTGTTGGTAGCTTCGAATTCGAAACGGATTGTAATTGGAGTGTAGATGTCCTTTGGATCGATAAGCAACATTCCTATCCCATAGCCGTGCTTATTGGCTGCGCCATCAAAATAAAGTTTCCATTTATTTTCCTAGGTTGTAGTACAAACCAAGTGCTCGTCGGGAAATTGTAAGTCCTCCCCCTTCACTTCATCGCACGGAAATTCAGAAAGCTGATCACTGAACACTTTCCCCCTGATGGATTTGAGTGTGACGTAAGTGATATCATAGCCGACGAGCATGAAGTACCACTTGGCTATCCTTGTTGACATCAAAGGCTTCTCGAAGATGTAGCGGAGCGAGTACACTTTTGCTACTAGCTTGATTGGAAAGGCTTCCATGTAATGTTTGAGCTTTTGAGTAACCCAAACTAGTGTTGCACATGACTTCTCCAAGACGGAGTAGTTCTTTTCGCCCCCTTAAAATCGGCGACTGACAAAATAAATGGCATTTTCCTTTGCGGAGTCTCGTTGCTCTTGTGCTAGCATAGCCCCTAGGGCTTCATTATTCACTGTGAGGTAAAGCAAGAGAGGCTTCTCCTCATGAGGTGGAACCAAGACTGGAGGGCATGTTAAGCAATGCTTCACTTGGTCGAAAGCTTCTTGGCAAGTGTCGGTCCATTCTAGAGCCACATTCTTCTTGAGTAGCTTGAAGATTGGCTCACACATGGAAGTAAGATGGTACACAAACCGACTGATGTACTGAAGTCTGCCCATGAAACCTTTGGTTTTTTTTTGTGTCTTGGGAGGAGGCATGTCAATGATTGCCTTGATTTTTGAGGGATCTGCTTCAATTCCCCTTTCGGTAACCATGTAGCCAAGAACTTTGCCTCGAATAACCCCAAAAGTGAACTTCGCGGGATTGAGCCTCATCTTGTGTTGACGAAGCCTTTCAAAGAACTTGCGGAGGTCTATCAAATGTTGACTATCGGTCCCCTTCGAATGGATGATTATGTTGTCTACGTAGACCTCGATCTCTTTGTGAATCATATCATGGAACAAGTCTGTCACGGTCCTTTGATAAGTAGCCCCAGCATTCCTTAACCCGAATGGCATAACTGTGTAGCAAAAGGTGCCCCACTGTGTTGTGAAAGCAGTCTTGTGTTGATCCTCCTCGGCCATGAGAATCTGATTGTACCCAGCGAACACGTCCATAAATGAGCGGACCTCGTAGGCGGCAGTGGAATCGACGAGCATGTCGATGTTGGGTAGTGGAAAGTCATCCTTTAGAGAAGCTTTGTTCAAATCCCGGAAATCCACACATACACAGACCTTGCCATTAGCCTTTCTGACTGTCACGATGTTAGCAAGCCATGTTGGATACTCAATAACTTTGATGAAGCCTACACTAAGAAGCTTCTCTATCTCTTCTTTGACTTGTAAAGACCATTCTGTCTTGTTCTTTCTGAGTTTCTGTTTGACTGGCTTGGCGTCGTCTCTGATCGGAATCCTGTGTTCTACGACCTTTCTGTCCAAACCCGGCATGTCTTTGTATGACCATGCGAATACATCCACGAACTCTTTGAGCAGTGCAGTCAATCTATCTTTCTCTTCCCCCTTGAAGAAGCTTCCGATCTTGGTTTCTTTTGGCTCTTCGTCGGTACCCATATTAACAACATGCAGTTCTTCGTCAGCCCCTGGACCATTTTCACCATGATTACGGACCTGTTGAGCAAGTGCACTTAAGTATGTTGCGTTTTCGTTGTCTATTTCATCATTATTTGAATCGTTATTAACTAGTTAATTAAATTCATTATTAGTTAATTCATCATTCATGATGTTTGCAATCTCAGGGTACTCAGAAATATCAAGTTTTTCATTAACAAAGAAAGGGAACACACGCTCGACTATGGCCTCCATCCTCTTGGGTGAGGATGTCGGAAACACTCTCGGACTCGAAAGTGATAGTGAACAAGTCTTCCTTTGTAATCTTGCGTGGAATGCAACCCATCTTCTCAACCAAGAATTCCTCGGATACCACGGGCCCCTTTGTAGAATACCAGTTGTTGATTGGCTCGGAGCTTGGCTGGATCTCGCTGATAGTTTCCCTTCTCGTGTCGGTGTTGTAGATGGCATTGACTTGGCACTCATCCATGAGGGCAAGTTCCTCGAGCATGGAGGCTAAATCCGTCAATTCTTCCCCTACGGTAATTTCTGTCTCGGACTCTATCATCACTTTCTTACCCCACCACTCTCGGGGCGACATAGGAGTTGGTTTCTCTATGTCCTTCTGAATCTCACAATCAGAAAATACATCGAGACCGGGCTTTCAGATGCCCTTGTTATTGACCCATGGCTCGGGAAATATTACGTATGGGATGTCTTCCCCTTGACGGACAAAGTAGCCATTTAGTGTCTTGCGGTAAGGTCTTAAATTGGGAATCTCATAATGACGGCCTTCCCTCCGAGCTCGGGCCTTTTCATTCTTTACGGCTTGCTTGTAATTCAAGTCATCTTTGGAAGGCTCATATCCCAAACCAAACTTGTTCTTGACGAATGGGACCTCCACGGGTTGCATTCTACCCTGTTGGTATTTCCCTAGGCCTAAACCGGGGAAGTAGTCCATATTCCTCATCATACGG
Organism: Campanula takesimana; assembly: GCA_026119855.1. Taxonomy (NCBI): domain Eukaryota; kingdom Viridiplantae; phylum Streptophyta; class Magnoliopsida; order Asterales; family Campanulaceae; genus Campanula; species Campanula takesimana. Next base: position 1,151,003 of record JAOWBW010000382.1, on the reverse strand, counting down.
AGGACCTTGCGATTGCCGAGGGTCCAAGATCTGTTTCCCCCTTCTTTGTCAATGGCGTTGATTGAGACTCCGGAGAGAGTAGAGTCTGCTAAACCATGCTGGACTTGGTGAACGGGTTCCCCTTTTCTATGGATAGTGACGTTTTCTTCCATGACGGTCACTATTTCATCTCCATTTTGGGACTTCACACACTGATGGAGAGTCAAAGGGACGGCATTAGAACTTGTATCCACGGTCGGCCCAAGAACAAATTGAATAAGGAAGGTACATCGAGCACTTGGAACGGGACGGGCATGACCATGCTCCCAAACTCAATGTCTATTTCCACCATACCCATAACTGTGCGAGCAGTGCTGTCGTAACCTCGTATCACTTGAGTAGAGGGATTTAAGTCTGAATTCTTAAGCCCCAGTATGCCCATGATTCGGCTGGGCATTAGGTTGAGTGTGGACCCACCGTCAACATGGACTCTTGAAATAGGTCTCCCCCTTGCTATTACTTTGAGGTAGATGGCTTCATTGTGATCGGACCCAAAAGGTGGGAGGTCCATATCGGCAAAAGTGATGACATTGCCAAAATGAATGTGACCTATCATTGTAGTAAGTCTTCAGGAGTAGTATCAGGAGAGATTGATGTGTCGTCAAGATTACTGATGATAAGATCTCGGTGCTTCTTCGAGGATGCAATGAAGTTCCAAATGGAGATGTTGTCTTGAGTTTTCTTGATTTGTATCAACAAAGGATATTCGGAAGTATCGCGAGCTGGCGATCTTTGAGAAGAGGTGCTTGGTGCAGAAGTAGTGGGGTTTCTTGCTATGACACATCCGGATCGAGTTATCATGTTGACGTTCCCATCTTGCCTCTTTTTCCTATTCTATAATACTTCCCTCATTACCTCATCGTAAGTCACAACGTAACAAGAATTGTCAAATTTATTCATCATATTGGAGCCCTCATTCACAATTGGGATTGAATGAGTGGTCTCCTTAAACTCTTCTAGCTCTATTACATTGACATTGTCACCACTAGGCACTATGAAATCTTTCTTGTCTATGAGATCTTGGATGACGTTGCGGAGGACAAAGCATTCCTCAGTGGTGTGGCCACTATGTTGGTGGTAGTCACAATGCTTGTGGTAGGCATGGTTGGGATGTATCGTCTTGGTTTTGTATCCTTGGAGAGGAGTAACTTGCCCTTTGGCTTTGAGAGCTTCGAAGGCCTCAGTGATAGTCATGCCTTGGAGAGGAGTGTAGCATGATCATCTTAAAATTTCTTGCCTTGTGGTGGAGGAACCCTTTTGTAATTCCCTTTGTCGGTAGTGACGGCATTGACTGAAGCCTCTTTTGTGGAGTTAGAGGCGGCCTTGTAACGGAAGCTAGGAGAATTTTTCTTGATCTCCTTGAGCAACTCATCCATTCGAATTCCCGCCTCATACATTTGAGAGAAATCGGCATAGCAAGCCCCACTTAGGTGGGTGCGGAGATCAATCTTTAGATACTTAAGGAAGATGTCCATTTTCTTTTTGGTGTTAGGCCTCTCGACAATCTCAGCAAGCTTGTCATTCCACCTTCTCGTGAAGTCAATGAAGGATTCATTGTCCCTTTGAGTAGTGTTCTCGAGCTCTTTCTTGGTTGGCAGGTGGGTGGTGTTGCCTTGGTATTGACTTTTGAAGGCAAGCATGGCGGCGTCCCAATCAAGACGGACTGTGAGTGGGAGAGTAGCATACCAATCCTTTGCCGCCCCCTCGAGAGTAAGAGGGAAGCATTGTGCCATAACTTTAGGAGAGACCTTCTTTGGTACCATAGCCCAAATATAAGTCTCGATGTGTGCCATGGGACAAGAGTTGCCCTTGAACTTGCTGATGTCGAGCATCTTGAACTTGACGGGGAGAGGGGCCATTGTGCTCATGAGAATGGAGGACTGATAAAGGCTCGTGTCGGGACTTTTCCCCACGTTGAGGCCGTTGAAGCGTTGATCTATGTAAGCCATAATTGAATCAACCATCTTGTGCTCATTGTTCTCGTTGCTTAGTTCCCCATTTTATTGGTGCGGGCATTGACATAGGGGCTCTCAAACAAACCCTCGGTCCATTCGGACTCGCCATTGTCTTTTTTCTTTTTTTTTACCCTTGGTAAGCTTGGTGAGCTTTTCTCTCATTTGCTCCATCTCGTCCTCGTGGGCCTCTGTATGGTTGTAGAGGTGAGATTGCCAAAGATCATCTTTATTTTGGGCCTCCTTATTAAGAGTGGAGACTTGATCTTGGAGCACTTGGACCATAGCTAAAAGTTGTTCGAGAGACATGGTGTTGCTGCTGCCGGTCATGGTTGCTGTTGGTGCTGTTGGAGTAATCTCTTCACGAACTAACCAATTTGATGAATCCCAGTAGACACGGTAAGTACCAATTGAACCTATATTGCAGAAAAGGCCCTTGTCAGTCTTGAGTAACACTTTCGGTCCATGAAGAGGTTTAGAACAAACAGTGGGCACACGACTCAAACCACATAAAGAAAAGACTCTTTTTTTTAATAAGTCGGAGGGACGGGATCCCTTTTGAGTTTCTAAGAAAATAATGGAATCGTCACACTAGTATATAGACCATCTCGCGGTCCCCTATACTCATCAGATTCCATCACGCTTGTGAATCCTACACATGTCGTGATTAAACTAAATTAATGTAGTAAAGCATACATGTGGGGACGGATTTTTTATTTTCGTCCATAATAACCACTTGGGGACAGAGTTTTATTTCACCTATGATAACCACTTGGCATGTATGTTTTGAAGACATTAGTTTAGGGAAATCTCGGCACATGAAAAACGACTTAGTCACGGAGTGTTAGACCCTAACTAGAATTGTGTTGGCTTGTGCTCAGCTAATGAGAGGCTTAAGGTCACCCCCGGCATGTAGTCATGAACTACGCCACGTGTTGAGGTTTACCGCTTCGAAAGAGTCAAGGTCGGGTGGAGCTTGAAACTTCCTAGGACGAGCCTCGACGGGTTTGGGGTTATGAACTTGTGCGACTCGATAGTGAGCAATTTATAGGAATTGTGCACGTAGTGTGAAGTCCAACATGTGACAAAACGTTTTTTACTTTATTTTTTTTTTTTTGAAAGAAAAGCAAGTAAGCACGTAATTACAACTCTCGAATCACCCGTGTGACCGATAAAAAACACAAAACAAATTAGTTTAAGAGGTCCAAATCAGTCCTGATGCAGGCAACTGTGCCCACACCCCATCACTCTGCTCTGTTCTGGGAACCTGTTCCTGTTCTGGAAAACTGCTCAGAAGCGCATGCCATTGGCTTGTGTTGTAGGAAGCGCGCGCATGGCGCAGTGTCTATGGGAGGCACCCGCTTCTGGGAAAACTTGTCAGACTGTCAGACTTTGGACTCAGGGGATTGCCCTGGTCCTGAATATGCATTGTAACCCCTGCATAAATGATTAGTGTAGAAAAAAGAACAAAAATAGGAAGAACATATGGGAGGCGGGCGATTCTGGTCTCTGATGTGGGACGCGCGCGCCTTAGGCTAAGAAGGCCAGAGGCGCACGCTTCCCCCATCAGTTACCAGAATGCCCAGAAAAATGTAGAATTTGATCAGAAACGCAAGTTTAACCTTCAAACATCCCCAGCGGAGTCGCTACTGTAGATACCCAGGGAGGGCACGGCTTGGCTAGAGCACGCGAGCTATTCCTAGGGTGTCTATTTGTATTTTAGAGTCGCCACCTATGTTTTAGAGGAACATAAGAAAAACCTAATGTATAGCCTTAGTTTGATTATGAAAACAGATATTCTTGTTTGGAGGTTCGGAGGTTAGGTTACGATATGGGAAGTAATTAAACACCCACCTCGCCCAAATAATGTTTTGGTCTTGCTTGATCAAAGTCTACATAAGTAAAATGATGTTCTTCCTATTTTTGACTATAATGAAAAGGGGTTTAAAAGGGGGTGTTTGAAATGTAGGGAGATGACTCTTTGACTAGCTTCAATGAAATGAAGTAGTCTCCGGTGCATGTCCCAAAATGTTTGGGTGATTGCACGTTTGATTAAAATAGAAGAGAGAAGAGATGAAGTAGAGAAGAAAGGAAAAATGGACTTTTACCTATGCCTTGAAGACCTTCAAACACTTCTTGATGAATTACTTAAAAAAGCCTTGGGAATGATTTTGGTATAGTTTTTGTGTAGAGAGAATTTTCCGGTCCTTGAAAATGGTGGAAAAGGGATGTTTATATAGATAAAAAATATATGTTTTTGGTGCCAAAACTCAGTCACCAAGAAATATTTCTCGGGCAAAATCATGTAAGATGAGCAAGGGAGAGATTCTTGGACAGAAATCTGTAACTGACACCCAGAGGCGCGTGCTTCCTACCGTGGGGGCGGAAGGCGCGCGCTTCTGGCTCCTATAGTCGGAGGCGCGCGACTCAATGATAGCTTTTTTTACAGAATGGACTAGAAAGTCAGCCTTGTTATTCAGTTTAGTCCCTGGACTTAACGAAGTCAGTCAGGAACTTAACAGAAGTAACAGAAACTAACAAAAAGTACTTAAAAGAGGGAGAAACACAAAATCAAATGTGCAATCGGGGTGAGCGGTCCAAGGCGGGGTGTCTACACCGGTACATAATAGGAATTGTTCAAAACAAGTATTAAACCAGAAGGTAAAGTGACTTCGTAAGTCCCACGGTTAATGCAAGCAACTCTTGCTCCATTCCCTACGCGTAGGTCCACTTCTCGTTCTTTAAGTAGTCTCCTATTCTTTAGTCCCTGCACATTTAAACAAATCTGAGAACCACATCCGGTATCCAATACCCAAGAATCAGTGATAGAAAGGAGAATATCTATCATATAGATACCTGAAGTCGACGCAGTCCCACTGCTCTTCTTCTTCTTTTGCTCTTCCTTAAAAGCCTTGCAATTATATTTCCAATGACCAATTTCTTGAAAGTGGAAACAGATTGCATCCTTTTGTGAATTGGATTTTGCCTCTGAAGCCTTGGCAACCCTTGCCTTGCTTATCTTAGGTTTGGCAACCTTTGCCTTAGCTTTTCCTTTGGTACTAGCCTTCTTTCCATTATGAACCAAGAGCACAGGAGAACCTTTCTCCACAATCTTCATCTCCGCAGTTTTAAGCATATTATGCAACTCGGAGAGATTCTTATCCATTCCATGCATGTTATAATTCATGACAGACTAATTATAACATTTAGGCAATGAATTAAGAATGAGATCCGTGGCTAGCTCCAATGGAATTGGATAGCCAAGTTTCTTAAGATGCTCTACATAGCCTTTCATTTTAAGCATGTGAGGACTCACTTGTTTCCCTTCACTCATTTTACAAGAAGTGAATTCAACAATGGTTTTATACCTCTCTTGCCTAGCTTGCTCTTGAAAAATGTCTCTTAACTCCACGCCTATCTCAAAGGCTTCCAGATGTTCCAAACTTTGTTGGAGTTTTGAGCACATAGTCGCAAGCATGAGACAACTTACATTTCTAGAATCATTACGATGCTTCTTGTAATTGTCTCTTTCTGCCCTAGGGGCAGTGGCTTCGGGTTCAACAGGAACAGGCCCATCGAGAATGTACAACTTATCTTCTTGCCTAAGAACTATTCTTAGGCTACGGATCCAATCCATAAAGTTTGTACCATTCTCTTGAAGCTTATCCTTCTCAAGGATCGATCGCAACGAAATTGATTGAGTGTTTGTAGTCATTATCTACAATTCTGCAAAAAAATTTCAAAATTTAATAAGTACCAATTTCATTAAAGAAATAAATAATGTATTTTTCCAAAAAATACTCCCACTAAATTATACAACCTTCTTATACATCCAATGTATAATATAATTTAAATGGGCTAATATCCAACTTTAATTTAATTTCAAGTCGGCTATGGCGGATTACACAAAATCAAATTAATTAGGTAGACAACTCTTGTCAATCATATCTAATATGACTCTTTGATCCTTTTCTGAGATTCTTTAGGAAATCCAATTTCAAAAAGCATGTTTTAATCTCATCTTTGCCTAGGCCCAAAACTGTTTTGACGCCTAATTAAGTCTAACCATTTTAAACGTATAGTTAATGTACCTCGCTAGGGCGAACCCACATCATACATCTTGATCATACATGAATAAAGTTAATGTACCTCGCTAGGGCGAACCCACATTAAAATTACTCATGCACTAACAAGTGTTTTAATCATGGCATGGCAAAAGACTTAAAAATTTCTTGAAGGTTTATCACATATAGCATACAAACACATTTATGAGCACATAATATAAACATGTTACGCATCAAGTTTAGCCACTAAATTAATCATCATTAATTTAAGCATAATATTTATGTGTCATTAGTTTCTCTATAATTATGAGGATGAGACTCTTGAACTTTGGTTATCATCTCCAAATCAAGACAACAAGAAGTGCGGCTGAACTATGCCATAAGGCAACCACAATTCCGCACTAATTCAAGAACCAAAAAAGTAGTCCATGTGGCCGAAACTAAGCAATAGATGGTCTCGATGAACGTAGGTCAATTGCATCCACAATTCCACATGGATCTCCAATCTTTGAATCGAGAACTTTGTTTCTCAATTTTAGCAATTATGAACTCTTCATAATTCTAACTTCGTTTTATCTTTGAATCTTTGATTGTGATCAAGTTTGGGAAACACAATCTCGATGAACATAGATTAGCCATCCAAACCTTGATCCGATCTTGGAATCACAAGACTAAAACAAATAGGAAAATTAAACCCAAGATCCACACCCAAACCCTAATCTCCACCCCGCGCCAAACCTTACGTCTGGCCGGGTCAAGGCATAGGTCCGGTCGGACATCTGCGAAAAAATAAAATTTTTAAAGTTCCAAATTTTTGTCTCAAAATTGTTTTTCCCAATTCAATTAGGATTTGGTGTTCTTGGTGATCCAATCACCATGATCATCAAAAACTTGAATGAACAATTCATGAATCCCTAGATTATCAAAACTTTGATCCAATCAAAAATTGATAACCCAAACAATTCTAAATCCACCATAATTTTATTGCGATTGAATAGTGCGATTAAAGTTTATAAAACAATAAACCACATAAAATCATATAACACATAAATATCATAATCCCAATATTCATATCATGCTAGGCACATAAACAAGCAATTTATATACACACAACATGATCTAGGTATTGAAATAATCAACATGAACGGGGCTCTGATACCACTGTTGGGTTTCGTAGTAACATGCGCAGCGGAATTAAGCATTTAAAATTTTATGAAACCTAAAGCCATGGATCCGTTCATATGATTATATCAAATACTTGCATAATGAATACTAGAATACTAACCCTTGATGACTTTGAATTTGCAACCTTGAATTCGGTGGAGGCTTGAGAAATTGATCACGAACACAAAGCTTGAACACGAACTTTGAAGATGATGAGTTTCACCCTCTAGCGGTATCCACACCACGAACAAATATCAAGAACACTTGATCTTGGTTGCTAGACCAAATTATGAAACACACTTAATCAATTGTAAGAACTATATGGAATTATGAAATTTCTTGATCTTTGATTCCAAATCTCTAATCAAGAATATTCTCTCTTAAAACTACTAGGTTTTATTAGCTTAATGGCTGGTGAAAAGATTCTTATATAGGTCCTAGTCATTAACCCTTAATGACCTAGGATTCCTAAATCCCGTCAACCAATTAAGGAAACAAACTTTTTGTCCAAGTAGTTCTGGCACGGTCGTGCCCTATAACTGGCACGGTCGTGCTAATAGGGTCGAGCCTGCCTTCCCTTTTCTGATTATTGGCACGGCCGTGCTTTATAATCGGCACGGCCGTGCCTATCACGGTTGTGCGTTATAACCAGCACGGTCGTGCCAACTGGTTCGAACTATCCGTCCTACCTGCCGATTATTGGCACGGTCGTGCTCAATAATCAGCACGGTCGTGCCAGACCAGAAAACCTCCAATTTTCCATAATTCTAATTCAGTCCTTTAGGATTCGTTCTATTCATGTGAGACCCTCTAGGATTACACTAAGTTGGCAATGGGTCCAAACATGAACCCATAAGATATGATTAGGTTCTAGCAAACCGTCATACCTATCCAATTAGTATAACTAGATACAAGTTCGCATTCCATTTAGAACATGTCACAATTCTTTTGTCCATGATGTCATTGAACACAAGTCATGGTCAATAAGTCAACTTGTTTTGTTCAATACTTTCTCGATCCCGAATATATTGATAATCCAAATGACATTGATCCAATCAATTCACTTGAGTCCGGCCGAACATTTTCATCAACATCATTCCTATGAGTGGCCCAAGCTTGACATCTCTCCGAAGAGGGACAAATCCATTTATCTTGCTATTCTTCCCTACATGAATCCGATTATGCCAATCATACCCTTTATAACTTCCTGGTTAAAGGTAGCATTTCAATATGTCAAACATAATGTTCATCAAGTGGAAGACTATAATAACTTCATGTCTAAGGATTCAAATGACATAACTAATATGATATATATATATATATATATATATATATATATTATATTATATATGACATTGACCATGATATAGATCTCATAAAGCGGGTCATGTCCAGTACTAAACAAGTACCCATAAATCTAACATGATCATCCCATGATCATTTAGCCTTTATACTAGTGCTTAACAAGTACTAGGGACGGAGATTATTATAATTAAACATGAACAACAATAATAATCAAAACATATTTTTATTAATATGAATAAATGATAACAATTACAACGTTTAATAAACGTGACTAGGGCACCAACACTAAAATCCCCTGAGTCCAAGTGTCTGATAGGTTTACCCAGAAGCGGGTGCCTCTCAGTTATTAGGCGCATTGCGCGCGCATCCCACATCACAGGCAAGAGGCGCGTGCTTCTGGGCAGTTTTCCAGAACATGAACAGGTTCCCAGAACAGAATGATGGGGTGTGGGCACAGTTGCCTGCAGCAGATTTGACTTGGGCCTCTGGACTGTTTTATTTTATGTTCTTTTATCGGTCACACGAGTGATTCGAAAGTTGTAAATTATGTGCTTATGTGCTTTTCTAAATATATATATATATATATATATATATATATATATATATTGTTGGGTTTTGATGCATCATGCGCAGCGGAATAAACAAAATAAAATCAAACCCCAAGAGCCCGGATCCGTGCATGTTGATTAAATTAAATACAAGATGAAAGAAACATACCCTTTAAGATCGAATCCATGAACACGGACTTTAAGGGTGTTAAAGCAAACACCCTCTATCGTATCCACACGTCGAACGGATATCAAGAACACCTTCTTGATCTGGATTGCTAGACCCAAGGCTTGATGAAGAAACAATTTCTTCGTAAGAATTATTTTGCTTCATTGATTATTGAGTTATGATGATTCTAAATCTCAAAACTAATAATCCCCTTATATGTGTGTAATTGTTTCTCAAACAACATGTTATGATTTCTAAATCAACCATTAGGTTTCTCAAACCCGACTGCACACATATATAATAGGGTATAAACCTAATTCCTTTTCGGATCAGAATTCCTTGTCAAACAAGAGTTCTGAACAAACTGTTTTCCTTCTGGACAAACATCCGTACGGATTGGTTGGGTGGCTCCCAAACCATCCGTCGGATCCTTCCAGCAGGATCCAGTTTTTCCTGTTTTCTGTGCCTTATTCAATCCGTTCTATTGTGTGTGACCCAATAGGATTATACTATGTTTAGCAACGAGTCCGAACGAGTCAGAACCCGTAAGTCATAAGCGGACTCTAGCAAGCCATTATGACTACCCATTAGTATAACTTTGAAAGCCCAAAGTAACCTTATAGAACATATCACAATCCCTTTGTCACACGATATCATATTGGACATAAGTCAGGTCCACGTCAACTTATGTTGTCCAATGCTTTTCTCGATCTCGAGTAGATTGATATGAGCAAATAACATTGAACGCTTCAATTCATTTGGGTTCGGCCGTACACTATTATTAATCTCACTCATCGAGTGTCCCAAGCAGATATCTCTCTTGAGAGAGGGACAAATCCATCTTGACTTATCATTCTTCCCTACAAGAATCCGATTATGCCAATCGTAGCCTTTATAACTTCCCGGTTAGGGATAGCGTTTGAGTACATCAAACATAATATTCATCATGTGGAAGACCATGATAATCTCAGGTCTAAGGATATCAAATGATATAACTATTATGAGATTTAATTATGACATTTGACCATGACATAAATCTCATAACGGGTCTATCCACTACTTGTTCTCCAACATGTACCCACAAATTTAATCCGCATCCTATGCACTATAATCATCATATGATTATCCATTAAACTCATTCTAGCCCTTCATAAGTGCTAGGGACAATGATTATTATAATAAACATGCAAAAGATATAATAATCGGGTTTGTTATCTCTATAACAATGAAGCTATGATATAACGCATAGGCCTTTCTCAAGGGCCTAGGGGCATAATATCCAACAATCTCCCACTTGCACTAGGCCCAATCAACGCGTATCCAATACCCATTGAGCTTAGTTATGATCTCCATCATAATTGCAAACAAGCTTATGTAGGATAATTATCCTTATTATTATCATGAGGTATTTTGCATATTTTTACATCTCCCATCTTTGACGATTTCTTAAGTAAGATAGAAATGTCTGAGTATATGTCTAGATAAGATATTAATCCATTGACTTGTGTAATAATGATTATTGACACAATGAAGGTACATTAAATTAGTGACACTAGAAACGATTTCTAGTTTACTAATGAGAATCTTAATCTTAACATTTTTCTAGTTGCATCTCATGCCACTAGATACTCAACCTTTTGTAGAATAGTAATGGTCCATTTAGAACTCTTCTAACACCATTATTAGACGTAAACATGTATTTATACTGCAATATTTATCTTTGATGGTTTGTAAGAATGCATCTTTGTAACTATTTACAGGATCATCTTATATTCCGTCAAAGATCAAGAATGCATCCTTTAGTTCTTCTAAACTTAAGGATGTTTCTTAACTAGTGACTTTCACTAGGATCCGATTGGTATTATCTCATCATACTCCAAGTATATGAGACATCCGGTCTTAGTATATTAACATGGCTTACATGATAGATCCAATTGCTGAAGCATATGGAATCCTAACATGTACTTTTTGCTCATCAGTCTTCAAGTAAGACTAAATTTTTTCAAGATTAATGCCATTAGACTTTTGCAAGTGACCTCTCCAAGAGTCTTGCATAGTGAACCTTTCACTATATTGTCAATATTAGTACTTTGAGTTTAACCAATCAACATTTTAGATTTATCTCCATAAATCAGTCCAAGGATGTAGGCGGCTTCATCCAAGTCTTTCATTTAGAAACTCTTTCAGACTGAATTATATGTCAACAACATATATATATGACTAGGAATAATATTACGCTCCCACTCAATTTATTCTAATTGTCGCGCCCCAGACCCGTGGTCCTACTTGGCCCCACGCTCGGGGCACGAGTGGAAGACGTCATAAAACACTTTTAGAATATTTTTTTGAAATATACTTTCTTAAAGTTTAACAAAATCCACCCTTGAAGTTCAAAGACTTCCACTAACTTTCAAACAAACTTTTCAAACCACTTTTACAAACGAAAGTATTTAGCCCAAAGGCTTGCAAAATTTTATACAAATCACAAACACCAACATTTTCCAAAATATAAGTTTTGAGAAGATGATGAAGTCACGGATACTCTACCCACAAGGTTATACATTACATAATGTAGCCTTTACAAGACTCATATCCCAAACTCTTACCACCACGACGTCCTCCCGTGCAAGTGTCCTATTCTCTGGACTTGCCTTTATCTAAAACAGTAAACAAATAAGGGGTGAGAATGAATCTCATAAGCTACTAAATGCACTACTTACATGCTGATATGGTAATCATAAAGAAACAATATCATACACAATAATCAATAGTAATAGCATATAGCACATAACATGAGAGGCTCCCCTATCGCCATGTCGCACCCCGACCCCTCAGGCTGGGAACTCGCGAGCTAGACGTCGACTTACAACCATAAACTCTAAAATACTGAAGATAAAAATTCCATTTTATACCCAAAATATTTTAAACACAAGGTTTGGAAAATCCAAGTTTTAACAACATCATAAACAACTAGTGTAAGCTCCACAATCTCACACCCAAAATACAAAATATTACAAATCTTAATGACGTCATTGTTAGTACAACTAATCCCCAAGAAGGTTACACATTTATATAATGCAAACCGATCAATAATAACCTGTCCAAATATCTCAACCTCTCGACGTCCTCCTCGATCCGCAAATCCTAATCCTTTTCCTCCTGGGGGGGTTTAAGGAAACAACATTGAAAGGAAACGGGGTGAGATAAAATCTCAGTAAGATACTAATGCAACTACATGACATGCTATTATGCAACAGGCAATAAA